>JAYJMB010087995.1:0-20227 GCA_036873735.1 Pouteria campechiana
ATATTTAGGAATCAAATAGGTGCAAAAGATAAAGTATTAGGAGAATAAAATATGACATTTTGCATTCTCATCAGCAGATGTACTTCGATGATGCTACCAAATTTGTCGGCGCTAGCAATAGAATTGTCTTCATCTCACCTCAAAAAGGCATTCTTCCATATTTTTTCTACTTAGGAAAGAATTTCACCAATAATGAAGTGGAGTATGAGACACTGGTCTTAGGACTTCAGATTGCCCTCAACATCGGGATTACAAAATTAGATATCTTTGGTGATTAAGAACTAGTGGTCTGATAATTAACCACTGAATACAAGGTTTGCTAGCCCAGTTTGCACCGGTATTACAATATTATGCAAGGACTACTAGATCAGCTTTTTCAAGTCAGCATTGGGCATATTCCGAGGACTGAGAATATTATTGCTGATGCTCTAGCAAATTTGGCAACTGCTTTAGCCATTGCCGAACGCCAAGAGGTTATTGTTAAAGTTGAGCAACAAAACCGCATTCCTGACTCATATGATAAGGAAACTACTAAGCAAGTAGAATGTGTAGCCTGCATGGAACTGACAATGAATGATTGGCAAACCCCATACATCGACTACCTACAATACGGGATTCTTCTAAAAAACTCTCAAGAAAGGTTAGCTCTAAGAAAAAAAGCTACTCAATATGTGTATTATAATAATACACTATATCACCAAGCATATGATGGACTCTGATTCTATTGCCTTAATGGGTAAGAGATCCAATATGCACTCATGCAAGCACATTCTAGCGAATATGGTGGGCATCCGTCTGGTCAAAGATTATATAGACGGATTAAATTCTGGGATATTACTGGCCTACCATGGTCTTAAAGTCGCTACAATTTGCCAAGTTATGTCTCCAATGTCAGCTCCATGGGGATATCCGGCACATACCACCTTCAGAATTGGTACCCGCAAGCATCTCTTGGTCATTTGCATGGTGGGGATTTGATATCATTGGTCCGATCAATCCTCTATCTTCCAAGGGACATGCCTACATCTTGGCTACAACTGATTACTGCTCCAAGTGGGCGGAAGCTGAATCATATAAGAGAGTCAAAGCTAAAGAAGTAATCAAGTTTATCAAATTCAAGATCGTGTATCGATATGATAATTCTTGCCAGATTACATCGGACATGGCACTCCATTCAAGAATGAGGAAATGGAGAAATTTTATCAAAAATAAAGCATCAAACATGTATTCTCTACACCATATCATCCATAAGGAAATGGCCAAGTGGAAGCATTCAATAAGGCAATCCTAAAGATCATGAGAAGAATGGCAGATAACAATAAGTGGCAATGGCATCTCAAATTGCCAGAGGCACTTTGGGCTTATCGCACTCACCGAACAACAACCAATGCAACTTCTTATTCTTTGGTGTTCGGCGCAAAGGTGATATTACCCTTAAAAGTGCAATTGTCATCACTTAGAGTTGCAACATGTTCAGGGTTGACAACTAATCAACAAGCCAAATTGCGGTTTGAAGAGCTCAACTCTCTAGACGAAAAGTGGTTCCAAGTCAAGCAAAGAATCGAGTTATACCAAGCCTGCATGGCCAAGGCATATAACCAATCGGTTAAACACCAAGCTTACCAACCAGGTGATTTAGTTCTTAAACTAAGAACCAAACTAATGGCGAGTGATAAATTAATTAGTAAATTTGAACCCAAGTAGTAAGGCCTTAATGTTGTATAAGAGGCTTATGCTAATGATTCATATCAGATTATAAATAGTAATGGCATAGGAGAATTACCCATTAGTGGACGTTTCCTAAAGCATTACTATGCATGAGCTGGAAGGGAGCAAACACTGGGGGCATTTGGTCCCCTTTTCTAATCCTTGCAAATATTCTTGTAGTGATTTGATCTATATGCAAAATTCAAATCATTGCTATGTATGAACCAAAAAGGAGCAACGTTGGGGGTATTTGCTCCTCCTTCTCTATTCCCTGCAAATGTTCCTAAAATAATTTGATTCACATGCAAAAGTCAAATCATTGCTATGTATGAGCTGGAAGGGAGCAAACGCTAGGGGCATTTGCTCCTCCTTCCCTATTCCCTGCAAATGCTTCTTAAGCAATTCAATCTACATGCAAAAGTAAAATTGCCAATAAAAAAAGAGAGAAAACATGTCAAGAAACCAAGTGTTATGAGAAAATGATGCTAAAATCGCACATTCATTAGCATGTAAGATTCTCATATATAGAAGGAGTTTATAAATTAGTTAAAGCAGTTAAAATAGACTCCTTCAAAAGGCTAAATTGCTCTTCCATTGTCTTCAATGCTTGAGCAGCTTTTGAGCTCACAATTGGAGATAACTTCAACTCTTTTAAAGTCTCCTCAGTCGCCATCACTTCTTATTGGGAAGCAGCCACTTCTTCCTTTAAGTGCTTGATGATCTCTAAACCTTCAGCTTTATCTTTCTCCTTGGAAGCAACAAGAGATTCTTGAAAGGATAAATGATAACTCAACTGGTAAAACTCTCGCCAAAGGACTTCAAGGCGATCTCTATTTGTTCTGACATCTTCTCTTAAAGAAGTCAACTCTACTTAAAGAGATGAAAGATGCTGTGAAGCCATGCTTGTGACTAACAATTTCTCATCAATCTTAACCCGTAGATCCTCAAGTTCAACTTCCTTGGCAGTGATGGCTTCAGCAAGAAGTCTTGGGATAGCATCTAATTCAGCTTGTTCCCACGCTTGCTAAAAAGACTTGCTAAAAAGACTTGAGTTGCTTAAAGATGGCTAACAAACAAAACATGTCACCACCCAGCCTTTGTATACCTTCAGCATGGAATAGAAAATGATCTTTTAAACTTGCGATTGCATCGAACGAAGAGGCCCTTTGCAATGATCTAGCAAAATCTGAGCAAAAAGATCAGACTTTATTTTCTAAGTTATCCTGTCGAACATTACTTTGCTCCTTTGTTGCCTTGATATGAGCAGAAGACAGCAACATCTGAAGAAAATCCTCACTTAGCAAAGTGTGAAAACGTGATGTCGATGCTTCAGATATCTCCCTATGTGGTTCATAAGCACTATCATCAATCTGCTGTAACACCTCGAGAGCAGAGGGGAAGGCTTCATCTATGGCATGTTTATCCTCGAGATCAAGAGTAGCTTTGTCCATGTCTCCTTCAAGAACAACTATTAAAGCAGCACCCTCTAATGGATTTCTGCCGAGGTAACCTTCTCTTCAATTGAAGGTCTTACCAAATGAAGGAGGTGTGAAGATAATGGAGAAAGATGAGAAGGAATGTCGTCAAGTTAACGAATGACCTCATGCAAATCAAAGAGATCAAGCGACGATTCCCTCTAGTCTCCTACTAATGCATCAACAGAGCCTGGGTGATTAGTATGCATCTCCATGAGAATCCCTTCAGCAGCAACAGCTTCGATATTTTACCCACCAAATACAATGACACCTTCCACCAATTGCCCTAATGCCTCAATGGATCTGGAAGATGACGGGGCAGAAGGAGTTATCTTACAAGGAAGCATGCTCCCAAGAAGAGGTTTAGGCACTTCCCGACTTACTTTGGCCTTCTTCCTTTGATCTGCAGTGGAGCTCTTGGAAGCAGTGTTTCCTTTTTGCAAAGCAGTATCCTCTTCACTAACTATCACCTTCTTGCTCCTTTCAATGGCTAAAGCAAGAACCTCTTCACTGGCTATTGCCTTCTTGCTCCTTTTGATGGCCGGAGTATGAACTTCTTCACTAGCTATCGCCTTCTTGCTCCTTTTGATGGTTGGAGTAAGAACCTCATCGTTAGCTATCATCTTCTTGCTCCTCTTGATAGCTAGAGCGGGAACCTCTTCATTAGCTACTGTCTTCTTGCTCTTCTTGATGACTAGAGCAGGAGCCTCTTTCCACGCTGCTGCCTTTGTACTCTTCTTGAGTGCCAGAAATGAAGGAGCTACTTCGTGGCGTGAACTTACACTTTTGCTCACTCTTGGAGGAGGAGGCTCAAACAATCCTTGGCTAGTCTTTACCCTCTCATCTTGCTTTGCAGCAACACTACTAGATTTAGTCCCTTTCTTTCAAGATAAGGGAGTTCTTAGAGGAACTGAAGCCTAAGGAGCCCTATCACAGAATCGTACTAGAGTACAATATGCTAAGTACCAGTCCAACCCTGCCTCTGCATCAGCTTCTGCTTTGGTCATTTCTTCCCTTAAAAGAGGTATGTTGATCAATGTAATTTGCTCAGCATAATTTGGAGGGATATAAGGAGCCGGCTCAGGAGTTATTGGCTCCATCCAGATGTCTTCACCTATGGGGTATATCTGCTCACCATAACCCCATCACCCAATGTGACTACAATCAGTGTGATGAATATTCTAATGAGGACGATGTTCGTCTAACCATAAAACTCATTATGGAAAAATGGACAGCCTTTCAAAATCCATGGCCCGTTATGCCCCCAAGAAGACATTCTTGGGCATGTCAAGTACAAAAGAGGATGTCAACAGATGATAAGCAAACATATCACAATTAGGAGTCATCACCTTGCTGATTTTGCCCCTATTGGTGCTATACCACCAAGCATAGTCCTTAGTCACGTGGACTCTTTGAACCAGACCAGGTAAGAAAATGTTGTAATCTTGAATGTAGAGGTAAAATAGAACAACAGTGAATACCACCAAGCTGGACCCACTCCTATTATATGCTCTTCTCGCAATAAACATGACATGACCCGGCATTTCTTGGTCATAACCAAACTATCTGGCAAACCGATTCAAGAAATACGGTTCAACACTAAACTTGGAGCCTTCCCGAAGAGAAAGCAAGCAAGCTTGCAAAGAAATGATGAAATCATTAATCTTACCAACAGTTTCATCCTTGCCTTTCACCTCAAATCCCAAAGGATTTTTTACTAGAGCAAGCAAAAATATATGCTGACAAAACTTGTGCAACTTCACTAACCAATCTGTCACTTCATCAAATCGTATATTTCTAAAAATGGCAATCAAGAACTTCCCCAATAATAAACCTTCACTAGGCAATTGAGTTGGCAAGTCAACCCCATAAATCCAAGAGAAATAAAGTACTAACTAAGCTATAAAGAAATGGACTGGGAGGTAAGTGGTGCATGTAACTAGCCCAGAACAATGTAAGACCATATCATTTAGCCTGCCATAGATGTCGCACAATACACAAGGAGCCATGGATAGTCTCTTACCTTTAGAAAGTTGAAAAGCCTACATTAAGCATAAGGGGTTGATGCAATGATCATGTGCTAATGAAGAACAAATAATAATAGAAAGCCACAGCATAAGGAATAAGACTAATTCCTCCTCTAGGGCGATACCACTCAAAAGAGCTTCATCAACCCAAATATTCCATTTGGTCCAATCTTCAGATGCTGACATCTTATATCTTCAAGCATTGGGGTTGGAAATCTTTTTGAACAATTGTGCCCAGCCTACCTAAGAAAGCTTAGTGCCAGACCATCTTAACTTACTCATTATACTCGAGACACGATAAACTAAGCTGCCTTCTTTGAATTCATCATTTAATGGGAGGTACAAATCAAAAGGTTCCCCGATGATAGGCAACCCACAAGCGATATTAAGATCCCACGGTGTGATGCTTATCTCACCACAAGGAAAATGAAAGGAATTGTTCATCAGAGACCAAAACTGAATGAAGCCACATATGGCCTTCATGTGCTGGTGGAATGGACCATGAGTACAAAGAATCACGTCATAAATGTCAACCTAACGAAGGACACTTTTGTCTATATGTTCTGCCCAAGGCTTAAAGAAATTGTTCTTCAATAAACCACCCTTGAATCAACCTCTTTCACCATCAGTAACAAATTTATAACCCTCAAGAATTTTTGCCCTCTAGCGAGGGGTCTCCATGGAATATTCATGAGGATCCAACATCTCTTTGATGGGAGACAAGAAATAGCCATCGAAGTGGTCCTTCTCATCATAGTGCGAAAAGGTATTGGCAGATAGGTAAGCACTCTCAACATCTTTTCTATGCATAAAGTAAGGTTGAAAGCAAAGAGTGAAAGAGCTTTCTTTACTCTTCATGTTTATCATGGAAAAGTGACATATTAGAGAATGACCTAGGATGTCACTATCAAAACCAAGAAGTTTTTGCTTCAAGAGCTTTATGTTCAACCAAACAAATAAAACCTTATCTATCTCCTTAACCTGATAATAATGGATAGCACTCTGAAGGTGAGGGTCACCACCTTTCTTTTGCTTCTTCTGTTTCTGTTGCAATTGGCATTGTGGCACCATAGTAACTCTCCCTTGACACTGGGCTGCAACATGAACTTCTCCTTGGCATGGTGGCATAATAGAAACTCCCTCTTGGTGTTATGGTGCAAGAAGAATTTCCCCTTGGCACTGGGTTGCAACATGAACTTCCCCTCGGTACTATGATAGGACAAAGATCCCACGTTCTGATCCATCTTCTGATACTCCTATATCTTGCTCAAGGGTAGCATTAGATGAAAGAATCACTTCAATAATGGGAGGATTTGGGATGAAACCACCTACTATAGAGTGTGTCGATATTGCTTCATCTTCTAAATGATCATTTACGTTATGCTCTCTTGCAGAGACTGAATCAATATTGCAAGGGACATAGCCAGACTCATCCACTCTAACAAGAAAATCATTGAAGTCCACAAAATAAATCAAATCAACAAGGGACAAAGAAGCCATTCTGTTGTGAGAATCCATACCTGTTAAAAAAAGGAGGGAAAATATGTCAATAAATGCCTTATTCAAGAGATGAAGACGTAAATGATGACATCAAAAAAAAGATGTGTTGTTAAAATTGGCCTTGAGCTTATCCCATGAATTTTCCAATATAACCATGAATTTTGGTAATTTTCTAACATAAACATGAAATTTTGGGAATTTTCCAACACAACCATGAATTTTTGGGAATTTTCCTCTTCTCCAAAATACCTTGAAGGATTTCAGGAAAAAATTAGAAACCCTTGAATAAAATATACAAGGTGTATCTAAAAACTTTCCAAGAAATAATATAGAAGCAATCCGAATCATTGCTTATTTCCATAAAAACTGAAAGTGGATTAAAAGAATGATTAAGGATTTGGATATCAGATCTTAGCTTTGCTAGGATGATTGAAAATATCCTCTATAAAAGTCTTTTTTAGATCTTAAATATGTCAGGAAATGTTTTGAAAAAATTAAAATCAGAGTAAAAGAGACTTAGGGCTTTAGAAGGATATCTAACTGATTCAGCTAATATACTGGGTTACACTAAAAAAAAGTTCAGTGGGAATTTTCCAACACAACTATGAATTTTGGGGAATTTTTCAATATAAATATGAATTTTTAGAAATTTTCAACATAAATATGAATTTTTCTGAATTTTCCAACAAAATCATGGATTTTGGGGAATTTTCCAACAAAAGCATGAATTTTCCAACACAACCATGAATTCTTGGGAATTGTTCAAAGCAATTATGAATTTTGGGATTTTTCTCCTACAAACATCATGAAACTTGGGGATTTTTGGTCATCCATCAATTTTGGGGTTCAAAATAAAATAAAAAAGGGGAGGTGGGCCTGCATAGCTAGCCTAGTCCATCTTTTCCCATCCCCAACAAACAGCCTGCATTTTTTTGGGTTTTGTTCCACAAACCAGTCCATCTGGGCTTAAATCCACAAAGTCAAGTGCCTAACTCCCATATCCTGCAGGCCTCACATGGGCTTCACCTCCAACCAAGTAGCCCATTTGGGCTCAACTCCTTCTAGCCAGTCCACCCAAGAGCTGGGCTCGTCAGTAGCAAGTTCGCTTGGGCATTGCCCAAAATAGGCATCGCATGGGCCTTTTATTCAACAACCCATTTGGGTTCCTCTTCATCCGGTTAGTGCTGGGCTGCAATAGTAGCTAGGCTATGTGCGAGCCAAGCTGGTAAGCATTTGGGCTCGCATCCCATTTAGTCAGGTTTTACTTGGGCTCCTTCAGAAACCTCTACATGCCTCCTTTAGGTTAGGCCAACACGTTTTCTTCCCAAGCCCACCAGACATACGCTGAGCATTTTTTTGGCTACTCGCATGCGAGATCAACATCTGCTTCCCTAGGCCGGAGAGGCAAATAAAAAAAATAGATTCTCTCCTCATGGTGAACTTTGAAAACCATGAAGATAGATCATGCAAACAGTTTGGCAAACACGATTATTTCCCATGGATTATTCTAGTTCAACAAAAATAAATAAATAATAATAATAATAAAGAAAGATAAGGATGGTACATGCAAAGAAAGAGATCAAACAGGAATATTCAGTCAATCCAAAAATCCAGAGTTTTCATCAACCATAAGAAATGCAATGGAGAGACTGTCCAATTTTTACCAAGTTATATTTGTTCACGCTAGGGAAACCAACAAATGAAGTCCTTGAAAACCTTGAATGGTAATAAACAAGAGCAGCAACAGTAATCGATGATGGATGGGTTTTCTTTCTTCCAACAGTGGTGGAAAAGAAAAAGAAAAGAGCTCTTAAAAGAGAACCCATCGAATTATTGAAGGGTCTGAAATCCGCAGCGATATTACAAGCTTGAAATGAAGAGTGTATTGGCACTTTGGATGTGCAGCTTCATAGACATGGCAAGGGGCTACCATTGGACCTGGTAGGTACCAAAAGAAGAAATGTAAGAAAAGCATCCAAAAAGTTTTCTCAGAATAGAAATGAAAGCGCTCCATAGAATTTTGAATGAATGGCCAAATCACAAGTTGTTGGCCAACCCATTCAGACCAATTTGATCATGAAGATGCATAGATATCTGATTTTCTGAAGACAAGGCATGGTGATCGACACCACGCTCACTCTACCAAGTGTTTGCCCATGCTGCCTGACCACTAGGGGCATTTGTTGGGCCACGAAAAATTAGATGGAGGATGGCCACAAGCAGCACAGAGATGAGCAACGAGAATGGGTTTTTGCCCATCGTCGAAAATCAGAAACATCACTTCTTTGATCATCTATGGTGGCCTAGGAAATCTGACCAATGATGGACAGCATCGCAGAAAGCAGTGAATAGGATCGTTGGCTGGGAGGTCAAACATCAAACTGGCATGTTGGATTAATTGTTTGGCGGGTGCAAGATCGACAATAATGGGATCCCAGGACGCTGATCAGACGATCAATGCATCACACAGGGCATGTTGATTCGAGGGCCGCTGTCATGTAATGGCCAAACAAGAAGTTAGCAGTAGACGACAAGAAGTCGGCGGCAACTGGGAGGTCGGACGATGGCAGCGTGCATCCACTTAGCAGCAAGGAAGTTGCGGTGGTAGCATCACCGGCAATGAGGAAGAAGGCACGACAACGGCTTTATCCCAAATTTTTTGGTGAACAAAAATGAAGATCTAGTGTGGCAAAGGGTATTCGGAGATTAGGACATCGGTGGAGACATTATGGTCAGAGCGGATCAACTGTCTGGTGGTCAGACAATGGCATCGCAATGGCAATTTGCGACCGAAATGGATGGGTTTATCTGACATTATCCAAATTCTCTGGTGAACAAATACGAAGATCTGGCGTAGCAAAGAGTCTTTGGAGATCAGGATGTCGTCACTGATTTTCTGACCGGAGTGAATTGACCATCCAATGGTCGGATGGCACTGGTGCAAGGGGGTCAAAGGCAGTCGTTCTATTCCCATTTTGTCAAAAAATGAAGGCACTCAATTCCACACTTCCAGCAGGTAAAGATGGAGGAGATCAACCAGTCGACATGGAAGGATCATCGAGCGACAGTTGGCAACAACTTTTGTCAAGACGATGCAAGAAGCAGCATCTACCTACGATCCCCAAACACACTGATGGGTTTGATCGATTGGACGTGAAAGAGACGCCGATGATATCACTGCCTTGGCACTGGATTGGCCTATCCCATCTCGACGGAGAGCCACTGACGACGCCCAAGTTAATCCATGCATATGCAAAGACATTTGTAGATTGTGATTAGGTGTCACACAGTTGAGGAGGCAAGCAATGAACTAAGGTACTCACTTGCAAATGTCGTAGGGACAGCTGACATGCCGTGAAGTCGATGCACTGCCTTATCCATGCAACCAGCAAACCAGTCAGTGTGGCGTGCAGATGGGATGGGCAATGGCAACAAGCCTCTCCACGTAGATGACATGCTATACAGTCAAGCAGACAGGCAAGTGTCTTCCACTCGTTGACATGCCGAGCAGCTGATTGCTTTGGCTTAGTGCTAACATGCCATGCAGAGAAGATAGGATGGACGTGCCGCACAAATGAGATGCATTTCCCTTGGGTTTTGCTGGTGCAATGAGCAGCGGTGTGTAGTACAAAAGTTTTTTGCATTGTTGCTAATGTATCACACAATGAACCCCTCCCAAAACTACGCAGACCAAACCTGCACAGATGAAACCATGTAGATGTTGTCCATTGGGTATTGTCATTACTTGCATAGCCAAGCTATCTCAAACTGCTCAGGCAAGCTATCTCAAGCTATCTTAGCTAAATGGACTACGGAGTCAAGACATCTTCAAATCATAGGCCATCCGTGTAATCAAAGAGATGCTGCTGAGCGGTAAAAAACAATTAAGGCAAATGCAGCACATAATAACCACATAGGGCAAGTGATGATGGATAGTTCAAGTGATAGAAGGTTACATCACATTAAAGTTGGAGAAGTTTGAAATATTATTTTCCATTTGCAATTTCCATGATGGGAGATAAAATAATATTACCAAAATTGGAATTCCAAAGGGACCATTTGAAACCCAAGTGGTTATTCTTGGAATCTAAAATGGTATTTCCAAAGTATTTCTTTGGAAAATGCATTATTTTAATTGCATAAGCATGCAATTAATTAAAATTGATGGCAAAAAAAACAACCACTTTAATCAATGCATTTAGAGAGATAAATAAATATTTATTGGCCCTTGCATGAAAATTATATCGATAAGGATGCCCCAATGGTGAAGTTGGCATGCCCAAAATGCCCCAATGGTGAAGCTGGCATGCCCAAAATGCCCCAATGGTGAAGCTGGCATACCCAAAATGCCCCAATGGTGAAGCCAACATGCCCAATATGACCTAATGGTGAAGCTAGAATTCCCAAACTACCCAAACAGTGAAGCTAGGCACATTTTCAATGAATTTCCAAAATGCCCCCATGTTGAAATTGATATTCTAATTTACCCCCAGAGGACCTCAAGCCTATAAATACCCCTCCTTCTTCATTTTAAGAAATAGAATTTGAAGGAAAAGCTTGAGGAGTCTTCTAGAGGTAGGTGCCTCACTTGACACCAGTGGCCTTCGGCCACTGGTAATTTTCTTAGTGCCTGAGAGCACTCTGCCATGACCCTACCATGGTATACACATGGGTCCCACCCATGCTATGGTAATGGTGGGTCTCATATAGCTAATGGACAATAGGATAATGTTGGATTAGATATTTTAAACATATTAAAACTTATTTAAATCCTAATTAAACCATGTAACTACCCCATAAATAAGAAAACTAATGACATTATCTTATATCAATTAAGAACTATCATTTAGCATTAATCACTATCATTAGTGCTAACCATAATTAGGCTTAATTAACTCAAACTGTAATTAGGCTTTATTCATGCAACCTGAATCTTTGATCTCTCATAGTATAAATGGCAGAGATTGCTCACTTTCAGTTTTCCATAGTATATTAGAAAACACCACTCATCAACTCCTCCAAAAGCCTAAGTTTAAGATTAGGTCACCGAGTCAAACCTTAGCAAATACCACTTCTACCAACTCATTCAAAAGCCTAAGTCTAGAACCGAGTCACCGAGTCAAACCTTAGCAGATATCATCAAATCAACTAAACCTAGTTAACCTAACCCACTCTTCCTAAGCTTCTCATAGGCAATGTGAGAAATCTAACCTAAACCCAATCTACCTAGCCCACTCTTCCTACACTTCTCATGAGCATTTGAGAGAGCCAAGCTAAACCCAGTTAACCTGGCCCATTCTTCCTGAGCTTCTCATGGGCAATGAGAGAAAGCTGAACCAAACCTAGGTCACCTGTTTTCTTCTGGTCTCTTTTAGGTTTAAGCATAATAGAGATCACCTAGTCCTGAGTCCTTTTGAGATACACCAATTAGGTCACAAACCACCTACTATATCTATGGTTTCTTGTAGTCTAAATAGTAGAAATCACCCGGTCTTAATTCCACCCCAGATAAACCAATTAGATCGAAACACCCGTTCATTAGGTTAACCCAATCTCTAGTAACCCAGTCTAGAGCCATGTCACCCTATCCGTTCATTGACTTGAGGTGATCTCCTAGGTATCAAGTTATCACAATGTGCTCAGTGATCCCAAAGACAACACACATCTATTTTGAGAGAGAGTGTGTTTTATTTTTGGGTTTCTAAGATACATTATACTTTCCCTTTTAATTAACGGTTTTCTCCCATTGTAGAAATGTAATTAGGATCACCTGTGATCTGGGATGTGATCATACAATTTTTCTGATGTATACAGCAAATGTAATTAATTGAGGATAATCAATAAAAATGAAATTATTTGATTCATTTCAAAATTGACAAATATTCGCATATTATTCCATTTTTGTTTTTTCCTCTTTTTGTACTTGCTACAAAGATCACCAGCAAACTTGTTGATTTTTTAGAGATCACCAACAACTCTCTAGTTTTCATATTAACTAAAAAACTAATATATTTTTATAAATGTTACAATGAAACACAGGGGAAGATGTGATCCTTTCGCAACTCTATGTAATATAGAAAAATCTTCCTAGAATGTAGAGATAATGGCCATAATGATCCAAAGGTTAAAGCTCATTAAAGATAACTGAAGGTTAATCTCATAGCTATAGGTGGAAGGATTTGCATAAGGTTTAGCTCATTTGAAAAGTATTCTTTCACACCTTGAATCGTTCCACCTTTTCTCCTTAAATAGATCTTCATAATTTTGGCCATTGGAAAAGATGAGTTTCACTGAATGTAAAAATGAGAGCAGCATTTAATGAATAAGGTTGTTGGGATTTTGTTGTTGGAGTCCATGCCTTTTTTATTTATCTCGAGCTGTTACATCGCTGATCTTTTACAAAGAGGAAGATAAGTTGTTGTTGATGTCTTTTCTCATTTTGACTTGACACAGCTTAAAAGCTTGCAGCACCGCTTGCTGCTATAAATAGTGACTATAACAAGTCTGCATAATGAAAGCACAGATGCAGATGCTATTTAGATGTAAGTCACATAAATTAATTTTTCTCTGACAAGTCATGGCCTCTCTTTGTCTACATTTTTTTGTCATAAGTTGAAGACGAATTCTCCCTTTAGTTTGTCTGTTAGTCGATCGTTCGTAAGAGTGATTTGTCTGTTGTAAATAACAAATGAATTCTAGGTGGCTTAGATAAAGTTGAACTAATTGGTAGACAAACTTTAGTTTATCTGCATGAATTCCTCTAGGAGATTCGTCTATCAGTCAATCCTTTGTGAATGTGCTTTGTCTATTGTAAATAGCAAACAAACTTTGGGTGTCGCAAATAAATTCAAATTGATTGGTAGACAAACTCTCACGAACAGATAAAGTGTGTTGTTCTTCTTTTATTCTGCATGTGTTGTCTGGAGATGATAAATGAATTCTGCTTTATCTTGCTCGAACAGCCGAAGTGTAATATTCGTCTAATGTAAGTGACAAACAAATTCTTCTTTACATTGTCTTAGATGAATTACTTTGCACTTCATCCATAGGTTTATCTGTAGTAAGCTTATAGACAAAGTGAGTGCTTGATGGGATTAATTTTTCTTGCTTTATCTCAGAAAAATTTTGTCTGGTCAGTGTAGGCAGTTCAAATTTCTTGAATGACTTTATGCTCTTTAACCATGGCTTTCTCTTCAACTGCTTCTTTCTTGCATTTTTCTATGAAAATTTCTCTTTGAGGTTAACAGTTAAGGCAAGTTTGTTGTAACGCATCTTCAAAGCCTTATTTTCTTCTATTGCATGTGTCTGTAGAAGTTTTCTCTCAAACATTGTAACCTCTCTTATTACTTGTCTTTAAAGTCTCTACTTTCTTCTTTTCTTCTTCGTTTTCTTCCACAACCTTTAGCAGCAGTTTAATCCCTTGGAATATAGCATATAGTTATGGCAGTTTGTTGCAAATAATTATGATCCTGTACTCAGAAGTTTTCTGCATTTGCTACATTGTTAGCTTTGAAATACATTATCAGAATGTATTTTATCCTCATGTAATTATAACATATCGTAGAGTAACGATAATATACATCTTAAGTTAATTATAACATATTATAGAGTAAGGATAATATACATCTTAAGTTCATACTATGAAAGCTTAAGTGAATATGGTGCTTAGTATAATTTAACAAATTAATGTATGAATAATCAATAACGTTTATCACATGATAAAGTAAAGGATGTGTGCATGTATAATTAAACATTCATGATTATGTACTTATATCAATTAATTTTTATCAATTCATAATGATGCATATGATTGAGAGATTTAAGCACACATATGTCTTTTCTTAATACAAGTTTTGTTATCATCAAAATCATATATAGTAATACCAACAATCTCCCCCTTTTTAATGATGACAAAACTTTGAGGACTGTTATTAAAAATTAGAAATTTCTTTTAATCTCCCCCTAATATCTGACCTATATAATCCTATAGGGTTCGACCCTTTTATTCATTTTATTATTCCTAATTTTAACATATACTATCACTCTTACAATTCTCTCATAATTATTCTCCCCATTTTTATCATAATAAAAAAGATTTAGCCTTAGCCTAAAATATATAATCACATTTCTCTCTCCCTTTTTATATAATTTCTTCTTTATGTTCTTCTCCCTCTATTTGTTGAGCCCTGGAATATTTTTGTCTTACTTCTATTATCTAGAGCCTTTATATATATATATTATGATATAATTTTCTTTTCCATTTAACATTACGAAATTATTTTAATGTAACGACCAGATTCATGTTGATTATAATTGCAATATGTAAACATCTTTTAAGCATTTGGATAATTAAGCATAATAAGTTTTCATCATTGCAAGAGGCATATTTATATGAAGGGAAACAATTAAATATTGAACAATTAAGCATTTATCATTCATTAAAATCATACCTATGTGCCAAATTAAAATGAATGAATTTATGCAAATGCGGTGACAATGGATGGTCAGTTCACTGTTGGGTTCTTAATCCAATGTGTGTCTCCTTTTGTTTTAATGGCTAGCTATTATTATTATCAAGAGAGAGTTGAAAGTATTAATGACAGAGTTGACGGGTTGCTTGGGAAGTGGATTAGCTCTCTTCGTTCTCTTTTCTCGCATAAAAGTGTTTAAAGAGGAGATGACTGGTGTCATCGAGTTCCTCTTCAAGGCTGATTCAAGGTGAGGATAATGACACAACTTTTAGGGCTATAAAGAAGTGTTTGTTTCTTAAGGACAAAATCAAGCAATTGGAGGCTCATTTGGCTTCTGTTAGGAGTAGTACTTATCATTTTATGTGTCTCTTGACCAAGAACTCCATGACTTATATGGAGGCCATAGAGCACATTAAACATTTGAAGACGAAGTTCACTAAGGCTCACCGGAGGGTTAATAAATTGGAGACAGTTGTTATCTTTTACTGATATGAACCTTGTAGATGTAATATTGTGACTCTTTATACTAGCATCTATAGTTTCTAATTTTTTTTAATCTTTTATAAGGTTTTATGCTTGGTGATTTAAGCCTTATGTTTCATAGGATTATTCTTATGTGATTTTTAGTATAATTTATTTATCATTATCCAAAAGTGAGAATGCATGATCCTATTGTGTCCTGTTTGGTTCTCTAAGGTATGAAGATCTATTTCTTGTTTTGCTGCCAATAAGACAATTACTTAAATTTGGACCATTGAGTTTATGCATCTTTTGGGAACTGATTGTGACCCTGTGTGTTCTCTACTTCGTCTATGATATAGTTGGATAGACAATATACAAAGTTAAGGGACTGATAAAGATGGAGCAAGATAGACTTAAGGGAAGTGACCAAATTCACTTTTTGGAGAAGGAGGTGAAACAATTAAAGAAGGAATTGAAATATGCCAAGAAAGCAAGTGCTTCCTCAGATCTTCTTCTGACTGATCATTGTATAGCTTATGCAGAAATCATAAGTCGAGTTACGACTCTGAAGAAGGATCTATCTGAGACTCAGGACAAGATTCAGGAATTATTAGCAGTTATAAAATTTTTAAGGAAATAGATGTATTTATTTGTTTATTGTTTATTTCATTGAATCAAGCGGATTTTTATTAATGTTAAAGATTCTATTTTAACTTTTTTTTGTTGTGATTATAAGTGTTATCTTTATGTGCTTACTTTTCAATTTTGATTCTTTATATGAGATCAAGCCTATAATCATTATTACAAAATGAGACTAGGAATAGAATTCCTATTCGAGACCTTAAACTGTGAAGTTTTTCAAACAAGCTTAACTATACCTTAGGACTATAATGATGTTAGAGTTTTGATCATTTTGAGGTTTATTAAGTTTTTCAGAGTGATTTAGCTCAAAGCAAAAAACTTATATCAATTTAAATCCGAGACAGTTCATTCAGAGACATCTAGAGTATATAGCATTGAAAAGTATAATCAAGTTAGAAAACTTATCTCTTTTAACGCTTCCCTTCATAAATTTCTCATTTGAGCTCATACGTGTTGTTGCCAATCTTGACTAATCGTTTAGCTTTTGCTATTTGGTCCTTGATGCTATGTCTAGAGATTGATATTGTCAAGGTTATAGTTTTGATTCGTTCAATCATTTTCTTGCATCTAGAACTTGAACTTGTTGGCTCATTTACTTGGATTTGAGAGCTAAGAAGAAGGTTTTGACTTTTGTTTAATTTCTTTCTTCTACGCTCAACTCAAGCTTTCCTGCATACACTTGAAATATTATTGTGCTCTTTCTTCATTAATAGGCTCAAATAGATGTGAACTTGTATTGTCAATATATTAGTGCAAAAAGTCATTTTTAGCCACAATAGTATGCAGAGAAAATAAGCTGATGAGTTAAAGGAATTTTCATGAATAGATAGGATAGACATTTTGCTTTAACCAATCATCTAATTATTTGGACTAGCACTTGTTGTAAATAGAATTTTACCTTATATGCTAGATCAATCTTCTCTTTTTCCTTAAAAGATTTTGAGCATAATTATTCAACTTTGTTATTTCACTTTTCTTTTAGTTATGTGTCTTTTAGGTTATTTATTTTCTAAATGTTAATTTTTCTTCCTAATTGTCTTAAGAGTTTATGTTTTTCAGAGCTTCATTTATCCTAGTATGAATTTTATATTCTTCCTATATATATACATGAATAAACAATGTATGTACAGAAAACACTATATATGAATCTTTACTTTTATTAATGAACAAATAATTTAAAAAATTCTAACTATGAATTTCTAGTTTTAAATAATGTACAAATGAAATATAAGAATTCAAAAAGTAAACGTTAATTTCTACAAATGAGGATATACAAACAACTAAGCAACTAGAATTAATTAATGAATGTAAAGATTTAAAATAAAAACTTATTTCTACAGACATGTAAATAGACATAAATAATTAATTGAAAGATTGAACATAAATACTTATTAATAGAGGAATGAATTGAAAGAAATACACAAGTAAAATTTCAAGATTCAGATAATGACACATTCAATAGAAGTATTTGAGTTTGAGTGTCATACCTGTACTTACCTTTTCTTTTTATTTCGAACAAACTTTGTATATCATCATGTCTTCATTTTCGTTTCTTCAAACTAAGTCTACTTTCTTTTTTTTTCTTCTTCTTCAAGAGTTTATTTTTTTCTTTCTTTGATTTCCTACACTCAAGTTAGTATCAACAGTAACGCAAGTAGTGTATGAGTGCTAAGTGTTTTGCCCCTAAGTAATTTGTTTTTGCCTTGTCTAAAGCTTTCTCATATCAACTTATAAGCGAATCTTTGCAAATGGTGGGGTAGAAAGCGTATAGTGAATTTTAATACTTTTAGCTCTACTCTTGTTTCATCCTCACTTATGCCAATATAGATGATTTTCCATAGATGAAGATCTTTTGGCCATAAGAAATGTTTCCAATCTCTTCTTCCATTACTTATAATTCAATCCATTGAAAATATGGAAGTGAAGATATGGAGTATCCTTTGGAGAACATATTGGGTAAGCCAAAGGAATCACTAAAATTGTTTATCTAGCCCACTCTGATACCACTTGAAGGATCTTATAGTATGGCTTAACCCAAGAGGGGAAGGGTAAATTGGGTATATAAAAAATCATTGCTTAACCCCTATTGAAACATTTTTCCCTTCTCATGATTGTGTGTGGTGCATTGTAAGATAAATAACAAAAGCAGAAAAGTGCATGAAGAATAAAACAAATAAGCAAACACACACACACAGATAACATAATTTTTATAATGGTTCGAGAATCTCGTCCCTACATTCACTCTTCTAAGAGCACATGCTCATTATGCCTTGAGTTTCACTATATCCCATATAATGAAAATACAATAGTACTCCAGTACTCTTCTAGATTCCAGCTCTAGGAGGCGTAAACAAGTGTTTCCAACACTCTTCTAGATTTCAGCTCCAAGGGGTATAAACATAGTGCTCCCAACACTCTTCTGATTTTCACAAGCTCACCAAGAAACTCACTGGTTTCTAAGATCAGCAGCAAACTTGATGGTTTTCTAGAGATCACCAACAACTCTCTAGTTTTCAAATTAACTAGAAAACTAATACACTTTTACAAAGTGTTACATTGAAGCACATGGGAAGATGTGAACCTTCAGTAGCCTATGTAATACAAAAAGATCTTCCTAGAATGTAGAGATAATTACCATAATGATCTGAAGGTTAAAGCTCATTAAAGATAACTGAAGGTTAAGCTCATAGCCATGGGTGGAAGGATTTGCATAAGGTTTAGCTCATTTGAAAAGTATTCCTTTATACCTCGAATCATTCTAACTTTTCTCCTGAAATAGATTCTTCATAATTTCAACCATTGGAGAATATGAGTTTCGTTGAATGCAGAAATAAGAGCATCATTGAATGAATAAGGTTGTTGGGATTTCTGCCATTGGAGTTCATGCCTTTTTTATTTATCTTGAGCTGCTACATCATCGTTCTTTTACAAAGAGGAAAATAAGTTATTGCTGAAATATCTTTTCTCATTTTGACTTGACATAGCTTGAAAGCTTGCAGCACTGCTTGCTGCTGTAAATAGTGACTGTAACGAGTCTACATAATGAAAGCATGGATGTTGCAAGTTACATAAATCAATTTTTCTCTGACAAGTCACAGCCTCTCTTTGTCTGCATTTTTCTATCATAAGTTGAACATGAATTCTCCCTTTAGTTTATCTGTCAGTCGATCCTTTGTAAGAGTAATTTGTCTGTTGTAAGTAACAGATGAACTCTAGGTGGCTCAGATGAAGTCGAATTAATTGGTAGACAAACCCTGCTTCATCTGCATGAATTCCTCTAGGAGATTCATCTATAAGTTGATCATTCATGAATGTGCTTTGTTTATTGTAAATAGCAGATGAACTTTGGGTATTGTAGACAAAGTCAAACTGATTAGTAGACAAACTCTCACAAACAGATGAATTTTGTTATTCTTCTTTTATTCCACATTTGTCTATTGGAGGTGACAGACAAATTATGCTTTATCTTGCTCAAACAGACGAAGTATAATATTTGTCTAATGTAAGTGATAGAAAAATTCTTCTTTACTTTGTCTCAAACGAATTACTTTGCACTTTGTCTATAGATTTGTCTGTAGTAAGCTTGCAGATAAATATGCCTTTGTCTATTGAAGTTCATTTGTCTAAGTAGCTCTTTGTCTATGTAGCTTCATCTATGCTCACTATGCAGTTTCTAATTCGTCTTCCATTTTATCTATGACTTTGTCTGAGATGAATTTAATCCGTAAACAAAGTTGAATTTCTCATTTATTCTGCATTATTTGAGCAGCAGAAGGAGTGTTTGTACAATGTAACGCCCCTTCTTCCTGGAGCGTTACTAGTGGTAAATTCAGAGGAAATTCCGACAGAGTCTCCCCTAATTTACGACCATTATCCTGTATACAACATACTAATCCACAAGAATTATATCATGAATATCCAAATATAATATGGCCACCTCCAG
>JAYJMB010087996.1:0-20226 GCA_036873735.1 Pouteria campechiana
CTTCTAGATCACTGAAGGATTTGATGGATTCTGGTGTTAGAGTTTGATACCAGGATAGGGCTACTCCTTTGAGTGTCTGCAGGAATGCGTGACATTTAATAGCGTCGGAGACCCCTACGAGGGTCATTTGACCATCGTATCTAGCGAGATGATCATCGGGGTCCGTGGTGCCATCATAACCTTCTAGGGATGGCATTCGGAATCCTTTGGGAATTGGTTCCTCCAGGATTTTTGGGCAGAAAGGGAAACATTTTGCCGATGCTTGCTTCTCTGGCCATCCTTGTGTGTTTCGTCCTTCCAATTTAGTGGCATTATCTTCTGGGAGTTTTCTTATCCCGGGGTGCGAAGATGCCTCTCTTTCTTGGCCATAGACGACTTGCCTCTGGATCAGCTCCAAGATGGTATGGACGGTATTTACTGGGTCGTTGGCCAGGATGCCCATGGCCGGTGTGTTTTCTATGTTTATCGGATGCGGTACCCGCACATCAGGTAGTAATGTTCCTAATGCGGGGTCGGTGACGTAGACACCGGCTCCGTAAGGGTCTCTGGATCCGTTTGTTAGACCTTTCTAACGTTGGGGATGAGGCGGTGGTGAAAGAGCTTCCGCGGCAGGGGGTCCCCATAGATTGTTCCCTTGTTGCCACATAAATTGCTACATCATCTGCTGTATCATCTCACGCATCATGTGTTGCATCGCCTGTTGGTTTGTCAGGCCGGGTTGAGTCGGCAAGTTTTCAGGCTGTGGCACTGTGTTGTTCTGGTTCGACGTAGACTGCATGTTGTTGATGACTGCAGGGAGAGAGCAAGCATTGTTTGTGTTTATAATGTCATCTGACATCTTTTCGAACTTTTTGAAACGCTTCCCATAGACAACGCCAATGTTTGGGCAGTTCCCAAATGGAATGCTGATGCAGCTTTCGAGATCTTCCCTCCTTGATTCCTGCAAGACTAGAACACTAATCAGAGGACGTCGAGGGTGTTCTCGGCATGAACACTCCGATACTCAAGTTAGTATATGGGACTTTTGGAGGGAGAAAGGAATAGGAATGAGTCATCTGCCCCAGGGATGCATACCTGATCCTTATTTATAGATGAGCGGGGTGCGCAGTGGGGAGTTTTGCGAGTCTATACGCAGGGTGAACTAAGAAGTTTACTAAGGAGAGGGATCTCTGGGGATGCACATCCTGACTTCGGATTTCGCAGGATTTGGAAAGATCCCTAAAAAGGGTAGTAGTCTGACGTGGCGAGTTGCCAGCTCGATAGCTAATATGTGTTAGAGTTCCCTAACATGTTCGAATTAGGATAGCTGTCAAACATCAGACAAATAACTTGTCTAGAACAAAGCCAAACTTCAGGCATTTGAAGTATAGCAATAGACAAATCAAAATAGATCAAAATATTTCATTCACACAAGTTCAAGTACCTGATTTTATGCTTATGCATTCACAGTAGTCATGCCTAATTCTCTTCTAATATTGTAGAAAGTTTCTAATGGCAGTGGTTTAGTGAAAATATCCACAAGTTGAGCATTTTTAGGCATATATTCTAAACATATATCATATTTTTTTATATGATCTCTAATAAAATGATGCCTAATCTCTATATGCTTAGTTCAAGAGTATAAAACTAGGTTCTTTGTTAAGCATATGGCACTGATATTGTCACATTTAATGAGCATGTCTATACTTCCAACCATAATCTAAAAGTTGATGCTTCATCTAAAGCAGTTGTTCACAACAACGTCCTGCTACGACATACTTAGCTTCTGTAGTAGAAAGGGAAACACTAGTTTGTTTCCTAGAGAACCATGAGACTAAGTTATTTCATAGAAACTATTAGGTTCCACTAGTGCTTCTTCTATCAACTTTGTAGCCTCCAAAGTTAGCATTTGAATATCCAACCAATTCAAAACTAGCTCCTTTGGGATAACAAAGTTCAAGACTTGGGGTATCAACCAAGTACTTTAAAAAAATTCTTTTGACTACAGTAAGATGAGATTCCCCAACTATACTGAAATCTAGCATATAAGCATACACTGAATATAATTTCAGTTCTAGATGTAGTGAGGTAAAGAAGAGATCTAATCATACTATGATATAGTTTTTGCTCTATAGGTTTACCCTTTTTGTCCTCATCCAGCTATGTTGATATGCGCATTGGAGTGCTTGCTATTTTTATTTCTTCCATTTTGACCTTTTCTCTACTATATTATGATTAGCAAATGTAATTTCCATCATCCTTTTGCTTGATTTGCAATCTAAGGAAGTAGTTCAACTCATCCATCATACTCATCTCTAATTTAGCCTGCATTGTCTTTGAGAAGTCTTGATAACGATTCTCATTAGTAGCACCGAATATGATATAATCTACATAAATCTGAACTATCAAGATATCCATGCCATCATTCTTGCTGAACAATATAACATCAACTTTTTCTCTTTGAATTGATGATCATTTAAGAATTTACTCAACCTTTCATACCAAGCTCTTAGTCCATACATTGCTTTGGTGAGTTTGTATACGGGATTAGGTTGATGAGCTGTTTCGAACCTAGGAGGTTGTTCTACATTGACTTCCTCACTTAGATATCCATTTAGGAATGCACTCTTTCCATCAATTTGAAATAATCTAAAGTTTTTATAGGACGCAAAAGCAAGTAGCATTCTAATGACTTCTAATCTTGCTATAGGGGTATATGATTCATCAAAATCAATTCCTTCCTCTTTGAAATACCCCTTATCAACTAGCCTTGCTTTATTTCTTACAACAAGTCTAATTTTATCTAGTTTGTTTCTGAATACTCATTTAATTCCAATTATATTAACATTCTCTGGTTTTGGGACTCATTTTCACACATTGTTCCTTTCAAACTAGTTTAGTTCTTTTTGCATTGCAATGCTCCAATTTTCATCAGTTAAAGCTTAATCAACTCAAGTGGGTTCTATTCTAGAAATAAATGCATAGTGACCATAGATATTCTGCATGGATCTTCTTATTTTAACACCATTATGGACACCACCTATGACTTGATTTCTAGGATGGGCACTAATAAATCTCAAATTAGCAGGATATTGATATGGAACATTACCTACACTTACCTCCTCCTCACTGTCTGAGTCATGCATGCCTTCGTGTTTTATGGTGTCTTCTTCCCTTTGATTTTCTAATCTTAACTTTTTCATAGCTTCATCTACATCATTATTACTCTCCATTCTCGGGGTTAAATCCATTTTATCAAATTTAACATGCACAGACTCTTCTATAGTCCATGTTCTCTTAATGAAAACTTCAAATGCTCTACTATTGGAAGAGTAACCAAGGAAGATAGCTTCATCGCTTTTTAGATCAAACTTTCTAAAATTATCTTTCCCATTATTCAGCAAATAGCATGAGCAACCAAAAGAGTGGAAATAAGAGATGTTGGGTTTTCTACCTTTTCAGAGCTCATATGGGTTTTTTTAGAATTGCCCTAATGGTAACCCTATTTAACACATGACAAGCTGTGCTTACTGATTCTCCCTAGAACTTTTTGGACAATTTACTTTCATTTAGCATGGTCCTTGTCATTTCCTGAATTGTCCTGTTCTTTCTTTCCATAACTCCATTTTGTTGACAGGTTCTAGGGGATGAGAAGCTATGGTGTATTCCTTTTTCTTCATAGTAATCAACAAATTTTCTACTTTCGAATTCACCACCATGATCATACGAATGGATATAATTGACATTTGCTTCTCATTTTGAATAAGCTTTGAAAACGTAGAGAATATTGAAAATGCTTCATTTTTGTCAGCTAATAGAATTACCCATGTGAACCTAGAATAGTCATTTATGATGACATACACACATCTCTTTCCTCCATGGTTTATAATACCTGATGGTCCAAAGAGATCCATGTGTAACAATTCGAGAGGTCTAGTTGTGGACACCTCATTCTGAGAATGGAAAGACACTTTGATCTTTTTTGACACTTGACAAGCCTTACATATTTGATTTTTGTCAAACTTCAGCTTGGGTAGACCATTTACGAGATCTTTTTTTCCACATTGTTTTTATATTTGACATATTGATGTGTCCCATCATTTTGTGCCACAGCCATGGGTCATCTTTAACAACAACTAAGCATTTTCTTACAATCTCATCTAGTTGAACTAGATATATATTTCCATTTCTTTTTCCACTAAATAATAAACTATTATCTACATTGAATACATTACATGTGGATGGTTCAAACACAACTTTGAGACCTCTATCACATAATTGGCTAATACTTAGTAGATTATGCTTGAGTCCATCTACATATAATATATCCTCTATGCATGCATTGAACTAATCATAGATTTTACCTATTCCTCTGATGAAGCCCTTATCATTATTGTTGAATGCAACTGTTCCTCCATTCATTGGCTTTAGATTTTTGAATAGATTCTTATTCCCAGTCATGTGTCTTGAACAACGGCTGTCCATGAACTAGCAATTACCTGATGTGGCTATAAGGCTTACCTGCATATAATGTAAACATTCTTCTTACCTCTTTGCCACCCAAGCATTGGGTCCAACTATGTTAGTGAACTTACATGTGTCAAAAGATTGTGCAAGATGCTTGGGTCTCCATTTCAATTTTACACCTTCTCCTTGTATCTTTTTGGTATAGCAATTATACACTTTACGTCCAACTTTGTTATAGAAATGACAAGTGTTGGGAATTCTTCTTGGTGCATTATAATCTTTTAGTTTTTTCACCCAAGGATGTCCTATGAACCTTCTCATGTTTGGACAGTTTCCTCTTTCTTCCGTGAGGTTTATACCCTTAGACCATCTAGCAAATTTTTGTGAGTATTCATCTTTTGCATGCTCATAGCCAAGTCCTTTTTTGTTAATTTGACTAGTCATTCATATGAACTTGGGGATTGATTCTCCTGGTTTAGAGAATTTGTTTAACATATTATTTAATATTTCTATCTCTTTTTTCAAATTTCCTACTTCTTTTTGTAAAGATAGATTTCTCTTTGCCAAGATTGCATTTACTTCGATGGTTACATCAAAGTTTCTTTTATTTTAAGTAAATTTTTGGCCAAGAGTCTCAAATTCATTGAAGAGATAGTTATATGATTGTTGTAGCTCATGAAGCTTTCTGCATTTGGTATAATTACTCTTAGAGCTTGAAGAGTTCGAACTAGAAGAATAGTAAGAGTTTACCTCAGTCTCTAGTTCTGTTGTACACTGTTCTTTGGTAGAGAGCTAGTTCATTGACTCATTTTCTATGTAGGCCATACAGTAGATCTTCATAAGGTTTCCCACTTCATTGCCATCTCTTTCGCTTGAGCTTGTGCCTGAGGTTTCATCATCATTTACATACATTCCTTTGGCCTAATTTCTTGAATGCTTTTTGAACTATTTCACTTTTCTGTTCTTTTCTTTTCTTTCTTTTTTATCATTCATGTACACTTTTTCTTCATTAGGACACGTTGTAATCATGTGTCATACTCCTCCACATTTGTAGCATGTGGGATGATACTTCTTTCTTTCAGCATTTTTCTTCTCTCTTTGTTATCTAGGCTATCTTCTTGAGAGGTTACTTCTATTGTTCCTTATGAAATTTCTGAAATTTTTAGCTAGCATGTCCATATGATCTTCAGATTGTGAAGCTAATTTGCTGCTCCCTTCTTGAGTTGCCTTGAGAGCAATTATTTTCTTCTGCTTTGTTGGTTCTTCTCTTTCGCTCTTGATCAAATAATGTGACATTAGTGAGCTAATGAGATCATCTATCAAGAGCATGTTTAGATCCTTTACTTCTTTTATTGTAGTGATTTACTAGTTCTAGGATTCTGGTAGAACTCTCACAATCTTCATAAACTGTCCAAAATTAAAAATTTCTTTGTCCAAATCTTTCAAAGCATTAGTAATGTTTGAAAAATGATCATGCATTTCTGATATGCTCTCTCCTTCTTTCATCATAAAGTTTTCTAGTTCTCCTATTAATATATTCCTCTTGGTCCCTTTAACATGTGAAGATCCCTCATAAATAGATACTAACTTATCCCTGATACCTTTTGTATTAGTGCACGAAGACATTCTATCAAACTCAATGGCAAATAGTCCACAAAATAATGAATTCATAATTTTTTCATTATTTTGGACTGCAATGGTCTCTTCTCTAGGCCAAACACCAATCACATTGGTTGGAAGGGTGACTTCTACTTCAATGGCCTTCTAGGATTCCATATAATTGGCCATAATGAACTTTTTCATCCTCAACCTTTAATAGGAAAAATTTTGTTCCATCAAATGGGGGTGACCGGGCAGACGATTGCACCTTGGCAAATATCTGAGCAAAGGATGACGGGTTTGCCATTGGATCACTACAAGTGTTCGTGTAGTCTACTCTGATATCACTTGTTAGTCCCAAAGGTTAGGTAAATACCCGAGAGGGGAGGGGTGAATAGGGAAAATAAAACTTTTGCTAAACCCCTTGAAGATTTAACGTCCCTCTAGCAAACAATGTAATCAAACAATCAACACATAAATAAAAAAGACACAAGAATTTTTATAGTGGTTTGAGTCAACACTCTACTCCACTCTTCTAAGAACACTCTCCTCTTAGTGTCTTGGGTTCCACTATCTCCAATAGTGAAAATACAATCAGTGCACGCAACACTCTTCTGGATTAGCTCTAGGGGGCATACACAAGTGTAGCACATGCTTTTCTGGATCAGCTCCAGGGGGCATAAACACAGTGCACTTAGCACTCTTTTGGATCAACTCTAGGGGCTGTAAATTATGTAGCTCCTATTTGTAAGATTCACTTCAACAGATAGTCATAACTCTTCTTGAGCTTGGTCTCAACTTACCGGCTCAAGGCAATTATAAGATTAAGAATATAGAAATTGAATACACTTATACAAGTGTTTCACAAAAAGCATAGGGGAAGATATCTAAAACTTGAATGCAGAAATAATTGCTCTTCCCAAATGGTAGTTAAAAGCCTTTAATGGATGTTGAGAAAGATTTAAATGGAGGGCTCGAGTCTCTTGAATGTGGAAGGTTTTAGCTTAGTAAAATCTTTTTTTGTTCATTATTCAGGTTGGTCCTACTTCTTCATCTCAGCGTTGCTGTATTTATATCAACTTTGAATTCCAGTTGTTAGTGGTAGGTAGCGTTCATTAATTGTAGAAGACTGTTCTGATAAGCTTCCATTTAGAAATCACTGTCTTCCAATTAATTCTTATTAGCTGGAATGCCCACCTATCGACCTTGATAGAGAAGAAGATAAGTTGTTAATTCACGCAAGTATCTGAAGAGGAGATGCTGCAGAGCTGAATGATTCATGGTTTTGGAAAGAAATTAAATTTGGACGAATTTTGTCAATTCAATTTGTCTGGCGCTTCATTCCATTCATCTGAATTAAGTTTCGAACAAACTATCTAAACCACAACTTTATCCATAGTTAATTTTGGATGAACTTTTGCTTAGCTTGTTGTCAAATGGATGAAGCTTCTTTGTTTTGCTTTGTCCAAATTAAGTCTTGTCTTTTGCATTAGCCAAAATGTGTACCTTCAGATAAAGTCCCTCTTCACTCTACTTTGTCCATAATTAATTTGAGACAAACTATTGATTGCAGAAAAACTAGTTCCTAGTCAGATTTGGAAGATTCAACTTCATCTTTTCCTCTTCTTTGTTTGAGATGTCAATATGGGATTTCAGACAAATTTTAGATAGCTGGGATGTCACAAACGAAATGTACGCATCTTCAGTTCTATCTTTAAATTTGATTCCTTTTATTTATGGTTTAATCAATGTCAAGATAGAAATTTATGCATGAATTTTTAGAAAATTAAAATATTATTTCCTATAAAAAATTTATTTTAATTTATAGATGATTAAAATTATGGTTAAACATTATAAATTTTTAATTGGATAGTATTTGTTAAGGAACTGTAATATAAAAGCACTATAGCTGGTAAATTCCAATTTTGACAAGAGACATATTCAAACTCTGACATAATTTTATGCAATGTTGAACACATTGTTCTGCTTGGAACCAATATCGCTTTAGGGGAAATTCCAAATAGGAATAAAAGATGTACAATCCTCAAAAGCATGTCTACATTCAAGAATTGTCCTGACGTATGACACCATATCTCTTGTGCACCCACCTAAGATCCACTATAAATATACTAGGTATGCAAACCTTTTTGGACAAGATCTCTCTCTCTCTCTCTCTAATCTACAACCACTATGGAGGTCCCTCACTGACTTGAGCATTGGAGTGCCCACTTTGGGACCACCCTTGGTGCCCTCAGATATTTGCAATTTTGCAGGATCTTCACATAGATTCTTAGAGAGCAATTTGGGTGAGACCCAAATGTTGGCACCATCTGTGGAAATGTTCATGTCGTAGGGACATCCTAGCAATATAGCCAAATAATCCCTTAATAGGAGACAATTTGTCTCTCGCATCCAATCAAGGTAACTCATGATGGGCCCCATCAACTTCCCAAATAGATATCCTTCTTAAGTAATATTTCTTTTTCAATCATCAAACATCTTTTATTATAATTGCCTCCACTCCTCTCTTAAAGAAAAACTCAAAACTAGAACATGAACTTGAAATAGAAAAGGATTTTGAAAGCCTTAAAAGAGAAAATTAGAACCTGAATCTATAAGAGGAAAGGATTCTAAGAAATACCAAATCCCAAACTTATAATAAGAAAGGAATTCTAGTGAACTAACAAAGAAAAACCTAAACCTAAACCTAAAATAAAAAGGATTCTAAAAGCCTTAAAAAAGAAAATCAGAACCTAAACCTATAATAGGAAGGGATTCCAAGAAAAACCAGAACCTGAACTTGTAATAGAAATGAAATCTAAGAAACAAAACATGAAGATTAGAACCTAAACTAGAAATAGAAAGGGATTCTAAGGAATCAACGAAGAAAACTAGAATCTGAACCTGCAATAGGAAGGGATTCTAAGGCAGAAAAGATGAAGACCAGAATCCGAACTTAAAATAAGAAGGGATTCCAAAAGCCTCAAAACAAACTAACCCAAACCTGAAATATCAAGGGATTTTGGGAAATAAAATATAAAAATTGAAACTTGAACCTAAAATAGGAAAGTATTTTGGGAGCTAAAATAGAAGACTAGAATGCAAACCTAAAATAAGAATAGATTTTGGGAAATAAAATATGAAGACTAAAACCTAAACTTGAAATAGGAAGAGATTCTAGAGCACTCTGAGCAAGGAGACTAGTACACAAACTTGCAAAAGGAAGAGGCTCTTGGAAAAAAAAGGGAAAATTAACACCTAGAAGAGTGATAAAAGCCGAAAGTGATAGTGCTTGAAAGAGTAACAAAACATAGACGTGATAGCGCTAGGAAGAAACATAAACCCCAGAAATGGTAGTGTCTCATAAATCTCTCCTCTCCAACCATTTCATTTCCATCACCCACATCTCCTAGTATGACACACCAATGCTGCAGATTAATGGTTGGTGGTCATTTCTTACTTGAGTAGCTTGATGACCTTCATGTACCAACATACTTCTTGAATCTCAAAATTATACTGATGGACCATGGAAGTGAATGACTTGGGTTCAAGTAGCTTGGCTAAGCCGGCAGGAGAGATGGAGTTATATATATATATATATATATAAGGAATGCTTCCATGGTTCTATAATGATGGGGTTGCCTTTGAGTGCTCACAAGAAGACACGACACATGTATGCTCCATAGGTCCACAAAATTGCCACTGACTGATGCATAATTGCAACATTGGCTTTGCGACAAATGAAGATAGCATGACCCTCTCATTGTATCTGGCTCTACTCTCTTGTCATGTGCAAAAAAAATGGATAGATCACAAAATCATCAAAAGAGTTACATGTATTCTTTTGGCTCTTTAATAAATGTAAAAGGTAGCACTAAACACCCGACCTTTGACCTTTGATTTAGGTAATCAATGAGTGGAGGTGAGGTCTCCCATGAGGTAGGAGATGGTTAAAGGCATCAAGCAAGGAGAATGACAAGCCACATCAAAACAACAGTAGTAACGCCATTACCTTCCACATGTACCATCCTTTAATTTCCTTGTGATGTGATACTTTTCTACCCTTATTGTGGGAGTGACTTGAATAAGAACTAAATCCCATGTGACTTAGACCTTTTTCTCTCCATAAACTTTTGCTATTAGAGGCATTGCATGGAATAGTAATGGAATCACTTGTCTATTAGGAGCTAGCATTCCAAAGTGGCAAGGGTAGCAGAAGCATCATTCATTAGGAAGACTCAAGTGCATCCATAGAATGAAAGCATTGTTCATCAGGAAGCGTCAAGCGCATCCATGCAACAGAAGCGTCATTTGTTAGGAAGAGTCAAGAACATCCACATAGCAAAACCGTTGTGAATTAGGAAGTGCTAAGTGTATCCACAAAACAAAAGCGCATGAATGCATCATCCAAACAAGAGGCATTAAAAACAACGAAAGATCCCCATAGAAGCATTCTATAGGATTAAGCCTATTTAAAGTAAGCACAGAAGACTAACCAAACTAGGGAGATGGGTTCCAAATGTTTCCTTGAAGGGGGCCTAGTAACCATAACATTATAACTAGCAAATTCCAATTCTAACAAGAGACATATTTAAACTCTAACACAATTTTACCAATAAAACTTTAAGGGATATTCCTAATAGGAGTAAAAGATGTATAATCCTCAAAAGCATGGCTCCATTCATGAATCATCTCAACCCAAGTTGCACTATAAATATACCAAGTATGCACACCTTTTGGGATGAGCTCTCTCTCTCTCTCTCTCTTTATCTCTATTATCTACACCCCCTACTAAGGGTCAATTATCTCTATCTTACGAGATCTTGATATGGGATTTTTGGATAGCAATTTGGGTAAGACCCAAACATGTTAAAGGATGCTAGGGGTGTTCCTAGTGTAAATACTCCGTTGCTTAAGTCAATAATAGGATCTTAGGAGAGGGTATTGTTGAAAATTTTTCTTAATGCAAGTATATGTATCGCCAGTAATAAGTAATAAAATGTAAGTAAGATATTTTTTCCACGATGACTAAGTTTCCAACTATAAAATTACTCAAACTCTGAATTTTGTTTGAACAATCAAGCAATGGTAGGAAAAGAGAAAATAAAACCTAAACTAAGAGGAATTGGCAAGATTACAGATCTACACAAGTAGAGAATCAATGCTTAAGACATCTAGGGTTTTTGAGTTTACCAGATTAATCCTATTTAATTTTGATATAGTCAATTAATGTTTAGTACTATGTTGATAACGAATTCTTCTTTTGTTATTTTTTCTCAAGTCATAATAATCTATCTCAATTAGCAAATTTCCTACATCTTTGTGAAAATTCTAAACTAACCAAGATGCATTAAGATAAAAAAATTCATAGTGTTACATAAGCCTCATGGATATCTCTATCATCATGAAAGTCTTGTGGTATTTAAGCATGGTATAGTTCAATTATCTCTTCTCAACCTCAAATTGAATCAGAAATCCTGTAGAAAGGACGCATACACTTTCTCAAGCATTAAACTTAGATTAAACACTTAACATAGATAATGAATGAACATAAAATTGAATTAAATTGAATAAAACTGAATATCATAATCTGACTACATCGTTGCCCTAGAACAAAAAGTTTAGTTCATGATGGAACTAAAAGAAATCAAAAGCATTATCTTAAACATGATTGAAAAAAGAAATTTTTTTAAAAAAGAACTAAGAAAGATAAGAAAATGAACTATCTCCAAGTAGCACTCCCTTCTCTTCACGTTATTCCCTCTTCCAAGTCTTCTTTTTTGCACCAAAGATCTTCCCCCATTGCTAGCCCTCGTTCTCCCCTTGTTTTCCACCTCAAAACCTATTTAAATACCCAATTTTGGGTTTATTTGTACCTCTATATAGATTCCTAAAGTTATTCTGTGCAAGCATTACACAGAAATATAAAACTTTTAAGTAATGGCACGTCTTGGGCACTATGGCACCCAAAATCTGTCCACAATTCAACGAGTGGGTGCTGCAAAACTCAAAATTTGACCGAATAGAGTAGTTTTAGTATTTTAGCCATAAATTTTTCATAAGATGTCCATATTATGTGAGTTTTAATGTATTGAAAGATAATTCAAAGGGATACAACTTTAGTGTTGAACACTTTCTCAGAGTCAGCCTCCATATGTTCCAAAATTTTTCTACAAGTGACGCCTTTTTCATATTTAGCTCCTCTTTGACATATTTTAATACTTGAAATAAAGACTAATTCTATTAAGTATAGTATTTAATCAAATATGATTATAAACTACTAAAATTATGTCAAATGAGGATCCAAAACATGTGGATTTAAATATAAAAATATGATTAATTATGATCTTATCAAGTATATTGAATAATGAGAGCTCATAACTTTAGGGGGCACACACCTAGCCTTTTTATACTGATGCTTAGGTCAATCACATGGAGTTATGCATGCTTGGGTTAGGCATAATCCTTATACAAAGAGGATTCTATAGGGGGCCATAAGGAATCATGTGCTCTGGATCTTGGTAGATAATTTGTTTAGATGCATCTCCTAGGTTGGCTAGGAATCTTTTCATCTCTAGGATGAGGCTTGTTTAGAGAGGAAGTCTGACGTGGTGTACTGCTAGCTATCCAATAATTATTCAGTCCTAGGCTTCCTTAATATTAGTCCCCCCTCAAGGAGGAAGTTGGTAGATGCATTGGTGTATTACAGTGTTTGGCTATGAAAACCAGAAAATAAAATAATTTTTAGTAAAATGTTATTTACATTATTAATTATTTAAAGCTTAATGAATCTACTCACTACCAATAGTCACGACAAGAATCCTAAAGAGTTGAGAAATGGAGACAAAGGAAATAAGAATAATAATGATAAGATGAAAATTTTTATAATTGTGAATATTTTATTGAGAATTTGCTTTCCCTATTGTAATAGGCTTTAGAAGAAAAAAATGTATGTTTATGTAAACCTAATCATTTTATAGTTGTGGAAAGAAATTATGGAAAATTTTGAGTAGGAAATATAATACCATGGAAATGGAGGGTGAAAGGAAAATTATTTATAATGCATATCTTTGTTTAAAGATACAAATGAGGTTTTAATTAAGATAAGATGAATATTATTGATGTGATGTCAACTTAGTGCATAGTGAGTGGGAAATAAATAATGTGATATATGGAATTTAGTGAATTTAGGAAATAAAACTTAGAATAGGAATAGAGATCATTATGATTATTTAAGAACCTTATGAATATAATTTTATGAATTAAGATTAATATAGATTAATTAAGAATATTTAGGATAGATGATTATGTTGAATTAATAATTATGAATTTTAATGAGGAATACATTGATATTTATAATGCAAGTCTATGTGAAAAGTGGTGTAGAGAAAGAACAGAGGAAGACGATTGGGTTATTTGTCGATGTGTATTATCAAAGAATAATGTACATAATATACACCCATATATAATAATTGCTCTTTCTAAGGCAATGAATTTGTCATCCAGCTATAGTAGGATCTGACCCACACTAACTTAGGAAAGACAACTAATGAATTTGGTTACACATATTACAATAATATTTCATAATACTCCCCCTCAAATTGGAGAGTGAATATTGTGAAGTCCCAACTTGTCATGCAGCATTACAAATTGATCCTTTCCCAAGGCTTTTGTGAAAACATCTGGCAGTTCAAAGCATGTAGGTACATAAGAAGGATTAATCATTCCACTTGTAACTTTTCTTGAACTACATGGCAATCAATGTGTTTTGTACGCTCATGGAAAATGGGGTTAGCTACAATGTACAAATCTACATGATTGTCACAGAACAATGGTGTAGGAGCTATTTCAATGTGTTTTGTATGCTCATGGAAAATATGGGTAGCTGCAATGTACAAAGCTGCCTAATTGTCATAGAACAATGGTGTAGGAGCTATTAGTGGAACTCTTAAGTCTTATAAAAAATAGCACAGCCAAGTCAGCTCCAAACATTTGTTTTTCATAGCTAAGTATTTTGCCTTTGTTGATGATTTGGAAACATTGGCTTGTTTTTTGGATTTTCATGAGACAAGTCAATTCCCAAGGAAGATACAATATCCTGTAATCAATCTTCTTATGGTGAGATAACCTCCCCAATATCAAACACAAAAGGCTTTTAATATAAGACTATTAGTGTAAGGTAGCAATAAGCCCTGGCAAGGAGTAACCTTGACATACTTGAGGATTCATATGGTTGCATCCCAATGTGGTTTTTGAGGCTCTTGCATGAATTGACTCAATGTTCAAACTGAATAGATTATTTCAGTTCTAGTGATAGTGAGACAAATTAGTCTTCCAATCAATCTTTTATATTTGGTTAGATCATTCAACAATGTTCCATCTATGGGAGTGAGTTTCAAATTTCTTTTCCATTAGGAATTTGTTTGGTCATGCACCTACAAGTTCTAAATCTTGCAAAATGTCCAGTGCATATTTTCTTTGAGATATGAAGATACATTTCTTGGAACAGGAAAATTCAATTACCAAGAAATATTTCAAGTCTCCAAGATCTTTGATGCGGAAACGTTTGAGAAAAAAATTCCTTAAAACATTTGATTTCTTGAAGATCATTGCCTGTTAGAAGAATGCCATTAACATAGATGAGAACTCCAGTGAATGAAGTAACTTGAGTCTTCGTGAAGAGTGAATAATTAGCCTTTGACTATTGGTAGCTAGCCTTCTGAATGGTATCTGAGAAGGTAGAGAACCAATTCCTTGAGGTCTGTTTTATCCCATAGAGGGACTTGTTAAGTTGACATACATTGTTCTCCCACTATTGGTAAAGACTAGATGGAGGCTGCATATATATGACTTCATGCAAATTGCCATGAAGAAAAGCATTTTGGACATCTAATTGTTGTGTGAGTTGTTGAACCAAACCTATTTTACTTGGATTGATTTTGATGATGAATACATATAGACAACAAAGTTTTGATGATGAGCAAAATGCATATGAGTGAACGATTAGGCTACTGATAAATATTTTTGAAGTATGCGGTAACGAATAATATGTCAGGAAAATAACATAAGTGGATAGCGCATACAAGACTATATCAGAAACAAGATCCACAAGTTTATAAGGAAGAAAACGTAAATACTCAAAGAATATAACAAGCATTGTACACAAGCTTCAAAATCACTTCGGACATAGTCTCAGGCATTGTCAAAGTAAATTAGATAGATGCCCAAGTTCGGTGTCACACCCTGCCATGGGGCCTATATGTTTTACCATTATCCTATAATTTTTCTATTTTTTTAAGGAAATTATTCAGCCAAATATTTGACAAAGTCTGCCCTAAAATATTTCGATCTATACCTATGCATGCATTAATTATATAAATTTATAATTTCAATAACTATGAACTCCTATCATAAACTATAAAACTCACCCATAGCTACCCAAAATTGAAACGAATCATGATGGCCATACATAATTAGGTTCATACAGATCCATTCATAATTTTATAAATTTATTATCGATATGACATGCCAATACCTTTTATTATATATTATTTGAAATCTAATAAATATAATTATACAATTTCACTATGAAATTACAATTCCAAACCATTATACCACATGGAGGACATCTTTGGATCTTGCTCACTAGTCCAAACCCACACTTGGGATTCTTTACCTAACCTGCCAACTAAAAATTTAAAATAAGAAGGCATGAGTCTAGGTGAACTCAGTAAGTAGGCATGATATAAAAACCATAATCAAATAGAAATACCATGATCAAAACCAGAACATGAATAAATACATGACAATGTAATCATGAACCAATACCCATAAGGCTCAAATCCTCATTAATATTACTATCACATCCTACACCATTCAGGCATATTCACACATCATTATCATATATAATGGATTCTCCTAGAATGCTTCCATTCTGTCAATATGCACATTCATTAAATTATCATCTAGGGAACTCGAGAATACTCATAATCCCCACTAATTCCCACATTCATACATATACATTCACACATATCAAACAAAAGAAAAATCATGGGATAATCCTTATCCCCATATTCATTAATCTATACATTCATGTCATATAATATATATCAACTAATACAACATAAGGTGATACCTGCTATCCCCATCCAATCAAGCATTCATGTATTGTCTTAATTATCAATTCATATACAATAATGGAATATTCTTTAGCCCTCTCACCTAGACATTCATAAACAAGAATAAGTGTTATTATACACAAAGACACGGGATACTTTCTGTCCCCACCAATCACATATTGAGATCATAAAAATATACTAATCATTTCAATCCAGGGGATACTCAATATCCCCAACATTCATGTATTCCAATACACATCAACCTTTAGAAAATTACAAGATTCCACTATCCCAAATAATTTGTACATGCAGATTCTTGTTATCAAAAGAATCATGGGATGTTCACTATACCTAGCCTTACACACATGCCCGGTTGCAAAGCATGGGATATTTAATATCCCCATCCAATAATATAGTCAATCAGAAAAGAGCCTACTTACCTACGTGAAGAGCCACTTCATAAATCCTTCTTGGTCCTTAACTTCTCATCCATGTTCATATGCTCCTACACATATATCATATGTCCAAATTCAATTTAGATAGAAAATTTTCACAATCAACACATTTAACAACAACACAACTTGTTTAGCAATAAGTCTCACTCCAAAATACACTAATCCCTCATCTGACTTCATTAGGGTTTTAGAGTTGAGATTAAACCCTATTTGTGTAGGTTATTTCTCATTCAGGCATTATCTTAAATACCTTATATACATCATTCAGATTACATAATTCCAAGAAATTGACTCAAAGGAATTTCTTTTCCAATAACACATATTCGTTATACTACAATTAATCTCAAGAATAAGCCAAATAGGCCTGTAATCTAACCAATTCATTGCTTACATACTTCATACACAGAACCATTTCCAAATTTCCAACCAAGCTACGGATAACAACAAAAGTTAATGTCCTATTAAGCCTTAAGATGTTGTCATTTACTAATTAAATAGTTCTCCCATGATTCTATCAATAATTCATACCTTTTCCCCCAAAAGTTACTATTCACATATTGTAAGAAACCCTAACAAAGCAAGAATGACAAAACAAGTTGGGGAAAACAAACTTACCACCCATTTCTTGCATGGCTATAACAATTGAACAAGAAGCAGGCCCCACATCTTCAAAAATCTAGCATGGGTTATAGCAAAACAGAATTTCCATCTTCTTCCACCGTCTAAATGGCTAAAAGTGAAGTTTGGATGCATACTTGGGTGATTACACACCTAAATCATCTTATTTTCTAGCAAATGGGGTAGGAAATTGGAGCGTAAAAGAGCTAGGGCAAGGGTTTGGGGCATGGGAGAAGAGAAGGGATTGAATGGAATGAAAATGGGCTGAAACAACCCTTACACCACTGCCCCACCCACTGAAACAGGCACCATGGCACCCAATTTGTTGGATGTCACCCATATCAATTTTCTAAAGTGGTGCCGCGATGCCAGACCTACTACCCTCTATTTCCTGCCTTTTTCTCCAATTTGTGCCTATTCTTTCTCTATTATGTATTTAACACTTAACCATGATTTTTTCCCATTAATATATATCATTAAAATGTACAATGATATCCCTCTTTAATATTCACATTTGGACATAATAAAAATACAATAAAGCCATAAGAATTCCCTCATTTAAGTGAAGATCAAGCCATGTAACCACTTTACTATCATGTATCTGAAATCTTCTTTTAATATCCCTTAAATGCACATATAACCAATGAAATACATTTACACCCCAATATTTCAACACCTTAGGTGTTACACTTGAACAAAAAAAAGGCTTCAAAAGGAGAAAAGGAACCAAGTTCTAGACTCAAGCAAGTTTGGACACTGCAAAAGCAAGTTTGGACACTGTAGAAGCAAGGGCACTGCAGAAGCAAGTTTGGGCACTATGTAACCAATTCGGACACAAAACCAAGTTCGGACACTGAAGAAGCAAGTTCAAACATTATGTGACCAATTTCAACATACAACCAAGTTTGGAGAAAGTTGAGCAAGAAGCCAAGATGCTAGAACTTCAAAGCCCAATTCAGACAAAGTAAAGTAAAGTTTGGATGCTACAGAACCAATTTCCAACATTGCTAAAGTCAGCCCAACACGTCTCAGAAGTCCAAGTCCAAAAATTCCAAGTGATAAGATTTTGACACTGTCATTGCTGGAGTCGATCAATACAAAATTTTACTTCAAACATTGCCAACTCACTTCTTGACATCGCCAGAGTTCATTCGTGTGGCCAAGAGCAATTTGCATCAATTCAGTCCAAAATTTAACTTTGAACTGAGTGATTCACTTTTGGACATAGTTGAAAGAAGTCTGTTGCAAGCTGAGCTATTCATGTCAGTTCAAAATCTTAACTCCAGACTCAGTTGCTTACTTCGGACATTGCCGAGAGCCTTCAAACTTAAGAACCCGCGAGAATGCTTCAATGGGCAGAAAATCTTATCGATTCGTTTGCATTTAATGAACGTCATTTTCTCCAATGGACAAATTTTCAATCCTAGTTTAAAAGGAGTAAAGATAAGCCATTCAAAGAAGTTAGAAAATTAGGAAGAATTAGAGAATTTTTTTGAAAGAGCTATCAGAGCATTTACTCAGACGTTAAAGTTTTTTTTTCAGCTCTACTATGCAAAACAATATATGTATTCAAAGAACATGCTCTGAAATAGCTTAAGGGAGTCTGATATTCTTTTTTTTATTGCAATAAATTTATTTCTACTGCACTTTAAATTTGTATAAATCAGCCTATGTAAGGGGCATTTTTATTGTACAACATTGTATGCTTACGATAACAAACAAGAGGTTTGTTGATCTTGTATAAGTTTGTTGATAAGCTTGGAAACTAACATGTACAATTTTGTTAGTAAGCTTGGAAACCAATGTGTATAAGTTCTTTAGTGAGCTTGGAAACCAATGTGTATAAATTTGTTGGTAAGCTTGGAAACTAATGTGTATACGTTTATTGGTGAGCTTGAAAACCAACATGTATAATTTTGTTGATAAGCTTAGAAACCAACATGAGTAAATTTTATTGGTGAGCTTGTAAAACTAATAGGTGTTTAGTGGACCCTGAGTGCAACAAGTAAGGCTGACTGAGAGAGAGGAGTAGATACCATGTTGTGGGCCGAACATCTATAAAAATACTTGTGTAATTATGCTGCGTGATTCATTCCTTTATTTATTTCAGCACCATGATTTTATATTGGCCAAAATTTTTAAAAGCTCAATTCAACACCCCCCCCTCTTGAGCTACCTTAGATTAGGACCAACAATTGGTAGTAGAGTGGGCTTCAATAGTTAATCTTGATTATCGATTACTTTGACTATTTGAAGAGATCCCTATGGCTAACAAATTCCACAATACCATGACTAAAAGGCAGTCAACTTCCAGACCCCCATATTTTGATTACACCAATTATGGGTATTGGAAGATGCGAATGCAAAATTTCTTTATTGCCAATTATTATAAGTTATGAAAAATTATCAAGGATGAAAAGATTGTGATGAACATAGAAGATAAATATACTGCAAAAGACATTATATTAGTAGAGAGAGATGACAAAGTTAAGAATAACCTCTACTATGCAGTGTCGCCATCTGAGTTTGAAAACATTTCAATGTGTGACTCTAGAAAGGAAATTTGGGACAAACTAAAAAAAGTAAATGAAGGTACTAACTAGGTCAAGGAGACCAAAATTAATATACTTGTGTTGGAATATGAAGCCTTCCATATACAGGACAAGGAGACAATATCTAATGTGTTTGGAAGATTTTCAAAAGATTACTAATGGGTTAAAAGGTCTAAGAGAAAAATATGGAGAGCCCAAAATGGTGAAGAAGATCTTGAGGTCTTTAGCAAGACAATGGATGACAAAGGTCACAACAATCCAAGAGGCTAGAAACCTAGATAAAATGAAAGTAGAAGTACTTATGGGTTCCTATAACGCCCCGCCCTCCTGGGGTTGTTACTCCACTTTACACCATAAATCTACATGATAATACCATGATTTTTCCACCTCCAGGGTGGGTTACTTTGATATATTTTTTTTTGACCTAATTTCTACAGA
>JAYJMB010087997.1:0-64945 GCA_036873735.1 Pouteria campechiana
TATATTCAACCATATTCTCATATGTCATTATTTACATTCTTAAAAACCTCCAACTTTCTCATAATGATGACATAAATAGATTTTTTATAAAATTAATTTTTAAAAAATAATTCATAATTAAAGTAAGTAAAAAATTATTCTCTTATCTATTTAAATATAAATCTATAAATATATTAAGACTAACCCCTTTACTAAGATTGATTTTGATGATGAATGAAATTAAACAACTTAGTTTTGATGATAAACAAACAAATCAATGAAAAATTATAATACTAATAGATGATGCAGCATTAAATATCAAAACAGATTAAGGAGAGTTACTGCTAGTAATAAAAGGTGTTAATTATAAATTTATTACATTAACCCTTCAAAGTAAGATATTAAAAAGGAATGCTCACATAAAGGGTAGTTCAAAAATCACTAAGAAGTAAATCAGAATCTATTCAGAGACTTGGCATGAAAATAGAAGTTAAGAAGAAATCAAGAATCAAATTAGAACCTCATCAGAAGTTCTTCAAAACCACATTGGAAATATAATATAAATCCCAAAAGCATTCAAAAGTTATCAGACGTGTCTCAAAACATCTCAGAAGAAGGTTAAAACTTCCTCAGAATCAAGACATGGCATTATTGCACATCAAAGGATGGACAAAAGTTTTCTCAAAACCACAGAAACACGTCAGAAGAAAAATAAAGAAACTTTCTGCATTCAAAATTTCTTCAGAGAAACAAAGAGAAGCAATACTAAGGCACATAGAATTAATCTAGAAGTAAAACTCAAGTTAGAATTGTAATGTCCCATCTTCCAAGGCGCAACTTACCCTTTTTGCACTATATTTCACCTCAATTTGCCCACTTTTAGGGTGGGCTGCTCTACTAAAATTTGGCAGAGCCTCCTCTAAATTTCATTCATTCAAACCTTTAAAATATTTATCAAATAAAATAAAATAATAACATAAACTCTAAAATACACACCCACACTCCCACATCCCAAGATCAGCCTGAATCATGATGGCAATATACCAAATTGGGGCCATATCATTCTAATACAACATTAAATATAACAATATATGACATGTCATACATTCCATTCTATATCAATTGACATTTTGAATTACAATTATACAAATCTAATTGAATTATAATTATATATCACTTTGAACTCTTGAATACAATTATACAATCACATATAATTTCTAAATTCACATTTTTATACTACTCATCCATTTTCTATTAAATATAATCATGATCATCGTCTTTGGGCTCCCTTTCTTGACCTACCATCTAAAAATATAAATAAGAAGGCATGAGTCCGGGAAACTCAGTAAGCAGGCATGATTCAAAAATAATAATGAATTAAAATAACATGTTCAAAACCAACATATAAATTTCAAATTCAAATAATCAAAATCTATACTCATGAAACCCTCATTTACATTATCAATCCAATCTCAAATGATTGCATTAAATCATGCCAATATACTTCATACATGCATATCACTTTATCAATTTCTACAAATCATAATATCATTTCTACAAATCATTCGCACTATTCCTCAACAATTAAATAACCTTTCCATAAGCAAAACACTAAGTATTCCAAACCATGGGATATACATTATCCCAAACATTCATGTACTCCCAAATCAGACATAAAGAAATGTGGGATATGCACTATCCCCAACCAAAATAAAAATACCCAGTTAAACAAATGACATATTTCATATAGTCAAAAGAAAGAGCCTACTTACATTATGTGGAATCATAGCACTACACCAGAACAATTCTTTAAATTCTTTAATTCCAAATCCAAGTTCAATTAGCCCTACATATATGATATATATCATAAATTCAAGCCCGCTTTATTTCTTATTGAAGCAATTTGTCAAATATATAACATATATCACTTAACATTTTCATTAAGACATAACCTCTAAATTCCATTTTCAGTTATACACAGTCACTTTACAACTCAATTAATATTGAATTCTCTGTAGCACTAAGTTAATTGAGTTCCTAATCCATTCCAACCATTGCATAATGTCATTATATATGAAATTCTCAATTTATTATTCATTTTGATTACTATTTTCTTCATATATCACAACATAATTCAATTTTCTCACATCTAAAGCATGTCAAAAATACTACAATTAACTAATTAATCATCTTCTCTATGATTCTCACAATAATCCATATCTAATTTTTCCAAAAAGTTATTATTCATGGTTTACTTCAAACCCTAACAGAGCAAACCCTAAATTCTCGTGCCCAATTCCATTCTAAACCATTATTATGAATGAATTAATCATTTCTCTTATGGTTTTATACATGAATCCATACAAATTATTGCCTAAAAACCACTGTGTACAATTCATATGAAACCCTAGTTAACAAAAATCATAATTTTAATTAATAAAATTAGCTTATCATGGAATCTAGGTGTGTCTTCCATCCATGAATGAGAATCCATGTCCAAAGCTACCATTAACCCCTTCCACTTGCAAGAAATCGACGCTGCCTCCATTTCCCACCATCCAAATCTCCAAACCCCAAGCCAAGAGGCATCCTTAAGTGGTAATCTACCTAGAGAAAGAATATTCCAAGTTCAAATGGTAAGATTTTGGGTTAAACAAGATCGGTTCCAAAGCCAGGGCAAGAAAAAGAAGAAACAGGATGGAACGAATCAAAAAATGGGATGGGGTTTCAAGCTTAAAAGTTAGATTTTTTGGGTACTTTGACGCATTACAAAACCTATGTCATGACATAGAAAGCCTATGTTATGACACATACTTCGCTAACTGCTCAGTGTCGCAACATAGAAAACCTGTGTCATGACATTGACTCTCTATGTCTTGACATTGAGTTCCTATGTCGCGACATTAACCAAATGCCCTAATTTTTAAGGCATTAGAAATATCACTTCAGGGGCTACAACTGTTATGTTAACAACTATTTCCAAAACATACAACAAATATGTATACAAGTCCAATAAATGTAACCCATAACATTCATCTTGTTATTTTTCTGTCATTTGGAACAACCTCGGTATGTTAGTCATAACTTTCTCATACGACATTGGAATTGAGTGATTTTTCTTTCATTAAATAGAAAATATTATAATCTAAAACTTCTATGTTGGACACATTTTTTAATTATTCATTATCCATGTCAAACATTAATCACAATGAACCCACTTCTCAAATTCAGCATTTTCGTAATACACACTTGTACTCCTTTAGTTTTCTTCCAAGATTTTCACTTTTTCTCTCATTTATCATTCTTAGACTTTCAATTATTAAATTTTTCATTAGTTTCATATATAATCATTTTCAATTACTCATTTAAAAAATTATCTCTCACTTTAAACTCAATTGATAACCCATTCATTACAAAGGCTAATCAAAAATCAAAATTCATACTTATAAAAATCACTAATGGTCTTATTTCACATAAAATACTTTAGATATCATAACAAGCACTTTGTACACATTTTATACATGAAATGAAACTTGTTCATACCATTCACTACCTCATTTGAGGTCAATTATCAAAAAGCACCTATTTAGTTGTTTTCACAAACATTTTTCTACTATAAGTGACTCCATATGTCATTTTCATTTCAAATTGCATCCAATGTTGAATCCAATATTCCATACACATTAAAACATGTATGATGACCATTTTAGGTCATTCATATTGATTATAATTAGGCTTTTTTCCAAATTTACCATTTCAGTTCTTTTTCTTCTCATTAACTTTATGTATAGCTCAAAATAGTGAATTTTATCAAATTTATCTAGTAAACTCTACCCATCTTCACATTTCAAACACTACAAGTGTTACAAGAATCTTCTCAGAAGATCTTCTGAAACAAAACAAAAAAATGTCAGAAGTAAAATCAACCCTCATAAGTATCATTCAATACTTAGAAGTACCTCAAAAGAAATATCAAGGCATACAGAATTATGCCAGAAGAAACTTCAGCATCACAGAAGTAACTCAGAATGCTGACACACTACACGGAAGCAACTCAGAAGAAACTCAGGAGCATTCTCAAAAGCGTTTTCAAGAAGGCATAAGTCAAAGGAGTATAACAGAAGTAAAATTTAAGTTTCACTTGTAAATCAGAAGTTACTCAGAAGTTCTTCAAAAACTTAGAATATGATTGTTGAAGAATAAATCAGTGCATAAAAAATCTAAAGAGGATATTGCTAGGAAATTACTTATTATAGAAATTTTGAAGAACCACTTCAAAAGCTCTATTAAACTATGGATCGAATAATAGAAGTTCTGGATACTTAACTCTGAATTTTTGAACCCTAACAGAATGCAAAAGTCATTACCAACCCTACCAAACTAATTTGAAAACGATGCCAAAGGTTGCAATGGCTAAATCTTTTTAAAGCCTATATAAAGATGATTAAGGCAACACTTAAAACATGTCCAAGAACACCCTAAGAATCATTTGATTCAAGAAGTGCACACAATCTTCCATCATTCAACTCCAACTGCTACGATACTACAAAAAGCATTCAAAGCCTTCAAAACCAGATCTATGTCAACCTCAAAAGAAGTTTGAATCTGATCTCATTGCATACTTTATTCATTTAATTAATTTTTATTTTAGTACATGTCTGCCTAAGTAAGAGGCATTAATTTATACATTCTATTAAAAAAAAAATAAGTGAGTTAGTTGATAAACTCTATGAAACCAATAGTTTGTAAAAGTTTTAGGTTAACTTTGAAAAATTAGTAAGTTAGTTGGTAAGCTTGGAAACCAACGTATATAAGTTAGTTGGTGAGCTTGAAAACTAACATATAAAAGTTTCTGATGAGCTTGGAAATCAATAAGTTATTGGTAAACTTATAAAACCAACAAGTATTTTAGTGAAACCTAAGTTCAACAATAGAGACTAACTCAGAGAAGTGGAGTAGGAACTCATGAAGAGCTGAACCACTATAAAAATATAGAGTGTATATGTTGTGAGCTATTCTTTATTTTATTTTAAGTGCATCTCTCTAAATTATTGACTAAAATATTTTAAAGCTCAATTCCCCCCTCCCTTTCCCTTTGAGCTACTATCCAGTTAGGGACCAACAAAATATTTATTATAAACTACCCATAATATTAATTTAGTAAACCAATTAGAACAAATTTGGAAGATTTTTAATTTAGGGATTTTCACTAATAAAATTGATATTTTGACCAATAAAATCGATATTATCATCATTATCATTAATTAAATCAATATTATTATCAATGAAATCAATAAATTTGGATAATATCAATATTATCAATGATAAATTATTGATAAATTGAAAACAGTATGAATGTCATTTTTTTGCTTTATCCTTTTATTGGTGCCAAAGCAATTTTAAAATCAAGAAGGAGAACTTTGGTTTGGCCTAAATCTAGAACCTAGTTCACTCTTCTAAAGCAAACTCCTTTCGAGTTGGGTTCCACTGACTATAGTGACAAATTACAACCCGGAGTGAACATTCCCTTATACATTCTAGCTCTAGAAGGCTTTACAAACTTGCTCTAAGTATACAACTCTAATACCTTGTTTTAGTCTTCCTAGAAAAATGACCTCCGATGTCGATCTAAGAAATAACAAATCAACAATAGTGAGACTTAAAATTTAAAGGATTTACACAATGAGAGTTTGAGTGTGGAGAAGCATTTTTAAAGTAGAGAATGATCGCAAGTTGGAGCTCTTGAAGCTTCTGCACTTGAAAAGCTCTTTTTTTTTAGTATTGAATGGTTACAGCTTGAAGTAGATGAGAAAGTGTAAGCTCTCCAACGTTATTTTGATTGTTATCATCTAATATGACTAATTTTCTACATATAACATCAATATTTGAGCCTACTCTCAACAGTCTCGAGAGTTCTCCACATTAAGTGCTTACATTACAAAACAAAGAAAATGTCAAACATCACCAGAGGAAAATCCAACACAAACGCTCCAACACTCAAGTCAAGAAAAACCCTTGGGAAGTTGGTATAGAGATGGAAAGTCCATCCCCCAAATGTGGGTGAGTCATCTATTTATAAATAGTGGCTAGGTCGGTTGCCTTGATTTTAAGAGTATCGATCAAGGAATATGCAGATCCCTTTGATCGTGGAATTCTTTCCATGCTACCCCTATAAGATTTACAAGGATATTCACTATATCCTTTCCGCGGTATGCTGAGCTTTTCGAAGTCTTATGAATTAGAAGTTTTATCATAAGAAGAGTCTTAAATGGAGGTAGTGGTGCAAACTAGGTTGGGTCAACCCAAACCCAAATAGCCTTCACCCTAATTTTAGTTAAGGTTAGGACACCCTTTTTGACCCGTAAGGTCAAGTTAAGTTAAAAGATGTAACCCAATTTAAAAATAGTATTAAAGTTGGATTAATGTCGTTGTTGCCTAACCTGACCCCTTTATAAAAATATATATATTTAATCTTTAATCTACTTTCTATTATTTCAATAAAATTACCAATACACCTTTAATTATTTTAAATGAAAATGCAATTTTAAAATTAGCACTATTTTTACTTCTTTTCTTTGAAAGCCATATCACCTTAATCTTCCCTTTAATACATTAATCTTTACATATTTATTTATAAAATTAATTTATCAAAATTTATTCTTTATAAGTAGATATAGTATAATTAATTATTATTTTAAATAGATCAAAATGTGTATATATAAGAAATAAACTCAAATTGTTAACCCAAAGTTATACCAAATTCAACCCAAATTTTAGAAGGTTGAGTAAGGATACCAAATCTACAAATAAGGTTGGGTTAAAGTTTCTACAAATAGCATTAGGATTAAAATGACTAGGATTAGAATGACCTGACCTTGACCTAGTATGACACAACCCAATTTACGCTCCTACATGGCCATTGCATATGCGTACAGGGTTGACTATTGGCTAGTGGTGCTAGTGTTTAACGCGCACCCAACAAGATCCAGATGAGGGGATGGTTCATCCTAGCCCTATTAGAGAAGTTATTGCCCGAGGGGATTGTCTCGACCCTGAACGTTGCTCGAAAAACTGAATGGTCATCCTACGATATGTTGTCATGTGCTATGACATCATTGTCAAAAATGTGCACAGCAATTCAATCACCCTACTGAAAAAACTTGCTTTGGCCACTCCTTCGGTGAGCAGCTGAAATCCTTTGAATCATCAGCCAATACAGTGACAAAGTGTGACTCTCTATTTCCTAAACAATCCCTTTCCGATGAGTATAGCATGCATCCACGAACATTTATCGTGGAGCTCATGACCCTTCTTTCATGTAAAAGAGCGTCTAACAATCACAATTGGTTGGGTTAGGCTCTGTGTGACTCTGCAAAAAAGTGTTATTTATTATAATAGAACTTTAGTAAAAAATACTTGAAGTAAAAGTACTTTTGGTATTATATATTTATTTGACTATAATATAATAAAAGTACTTTTATTATGCAATGACAAAAAAGGATAAAAAATTATACTTTAACTCCATTACTAGTTTATATTTAAAAGAATTATGCAAATAATATAGTTTGCAGATCAAATTTAAGATTTAAAATAAGTTTTAATAATAAAATATTTTCAATATACATTATTAGCTTAGGAAAAAAAATGGTTGATATTTTTAATATTAATATATATACATATATGATAAAATTATATATTTACAAGAATCTAAGTTACGATAAAATTTTTAAATATAAAGAAGGAAATAGTATTATGCACCTTGTCAATATTAAAAATTAATTACATGATAAAAAAATTAAAATAAAAAAGAATTATAAAAAATAAAAAATTAATTTTGTAAATTAAAAAAATAATATTAATATAGATAAGTAAAACAAAAACTTATTGATTAGAAAATAATTAAAACTTTGATAGATGACAATATTTATATCTTATCTAAATATTTGGATATAATTTTATATACTTATGATATTATTTCTAAAAGAGAAAAAGATGGGTAATATTGTTTTAACGCAAGAAGCCCATGAAGAAACAGAAATTTTCTGTTTCTCCCAAAACAAACTATTTCACCTTTTGCGGTGCATCAAAATACTTCGAAATTTTTAGCTAAACACTTTAGAAGTGCATTCTGTTCAGTGAAAGCACTTTCACTGCCAAACGGAACCTTAGTTGTTCGGCACTTTCAGGGAGAGTCATCGACCATCGGTTGGGGACTTCGCATCGCCATTCTGCGTCCAGATTGTGCTCATCGTCAATTATGTGAATTGGGAGAGGCGTTTAGAGATTGAAGCACTAATTTCCTAATCCCATATTCCAAAAGGATGGATCGTTTCGTGATACTAAAGCTCCGAAAGAGTGACCCGATAAAGACCATCCAGTTTGAAAAGATTCCATATTTCCCCTATCAGGCTTTCTAATTAGTTGGCAGTACAATGCCCTGCCATCAAAGGTCCCGTCTTACTTCCCATTCCAATACTGGTAACCACTTATAGATGGGCACGCTAGAAGGAAAGGCCATATCTTTAGTTTCTCTTTCTTTATTTGTTAGGGAATCAAGAAGCAGAACACGGGGATGACCCAAAATGCCTGCCTGGAGGAGGTAAAGAGAAAACGCCGCACCTTCCCTTACAAAAGCCCAAAAAAAAGCGGTGCGAAAGATGGGTCGCTACTTGGATAGCCTCCTAATACAACCAGGAGAGAGCTGGGAAGCAAGCTGCCTTCAAGACCTAAAAAGGCACTCAAGGGATCCTGGTTAGTGACACAAGAACCTCCCTAGGGAAGAAGACTAACTCCCAGTTAGGTAAGCACAGGGCAATATCCTGACTTTCATTAAGAAGAAAGCAATGAGAAAAGGTTGAATCTTTGAATTGTTAGTCCAGATAGCCAGATACTGATAACCAGCGTCTTTAACTTCTTTTTTATAAGAAGAAGGCACAAAAAAGTAGTGAATCTTTGAATAGGTAAGAGCGTAAACCAGGCAAACTGAAGGGAATTCCTCTCGCACTACCTCTTTTGAAGGTTTTGTGGGAAGGCATGAAAATGAAAATGACTGCATAGGAGAATGCACGTCACTTTGAATTAGCCCGTTACCAAGTAATCGTATCCATTGTTCAACAGACCTGTATGAAGTCCCATGACACGCGCTGAAGCCCCTTGGGAGTCCCGCGCCATATTACCAATATATATCAGCAAAATGCCAATTCTAATGAACTTATAACCGTTTGGACCGTAGCAAGATAATTTCATTTATCTTTTCAAAGAAAACACTTAGATGTATCTCACAGCTGCAGTAACATATGCACCTCCAAGGGTTGAAATCACAGCTACAGTGAGATTGCAACTCCAAGGGCCACCACGACCGGATCATTTTAGCGCTCAGCATCGGTGTATATGATGCAGGTTGTTACAAACTTAATCATCAACTCCGGAGGACCAACATTGTAGATGGAAAACTAAAAATTAAAATAAAAAAAAGGATGCAAATTCATATAAATATGCAATTACTTTTAACCAATCCAACCCATCTCAAAGAACCAAGCCACCATCGTCGTCACAGATGACCAGAGGCAAGTCCTAGAAGCAAAAGTAATGTTCTTGGTGCCTATAGGGCAAATCACAGAAGGGATTACCCAAACTTATACATATGTGGCTCTACATTATCTTCTTCACCATCTTCTTTAGTATAATCACACATTTGAACAAATCCATGTCATAATTGGTGCATGTGCTGCTTTTCATATTCAATGTGTTGCCAACTTCTTAAGGTGCTGAAACGTCCTCTGTTTGATCCATTGCCTATCATATGGCAGGTACGCTTGAATAGAGTGGTCATAGCTGTGACAAAAAGCCCCCAGTACAAGCGTCAGCTATCCCAGAGTTAAAAGATGGAAGGGAATATTGCATAAGGAAAACAGACTTGAAACAGCACAGCATGCTGGTTCGCTTTACTGCTGCGGTACAATCCAAGCAAAGAATAATGACTTATTTGGAATGAATGAATAGAAACACCATAGCAATTGTTTCATATTTATGGGGCAATCTCAATTCAATGAATGGCTCCACCAACCATCTGTGTAAAGGCCCGTGGAAGGAAAATCAGGACCACTAGGAAATAGCCTCATTTGCAGAAAATGGGCCAAAAATTCAGTACCTCATGACAACAATTTTTGTCAAACTGAAACACATTAGTCAAAAGTGATACATACACCAAAGCACTCAGGTCTGCAAGACCATCTATGAAATTGTATAAATCTGCAATATCATAAGTGATGTTTCTGATGGCTGGGTTAAGCTCCTTGAGCTTCCTTTCATAAAGCCCACAGATTCCTGCAAGCAACGGAGAATTAGTTGTTAAACTTCTTACAGTGTCCATTTTGTAAGATTCACTGACAGATGCCAGAATGTACTTCAGTTTTAAATACTACAGGGAATTGAATTCACAAAATTCTGCACCAGTCTGAGCATGATAGATCAACAGCAGGGCAATGCATGGTAGGGCCACTGTGTAAAATTAATGATGACGCATCATGCCTTGATTCGATCAAAAACCAGATGGGTGGAAACATGCATATGGAATTTGATTCCAATAATGGCAAAGTGGAAATATTTAATTTTATTATTGCAAAAATTATTATCATTTTTTTCAAGAAAAGAAAAAGGTTGAGGGAAGAAATCCTTCAGAAAGAAGGAAAAGAAATCAGAGGGAAGGAATTCCAAATGCAATGAAAGTGACAAACTCATGGAATTAGGACTGATCAAAGGTACCAATGCGATTTTCTTGGGTACCTAAGACAGATCAAAGGGCAAGGGTGTTGAATCCCAAACCAGCATGGGTTCCCAAGAAAATCTAGGTTCCAAAAATCAATAATTGGATGTTTATTTTTGAAGGAATACTTAAAAAACACCTACAAAAGCAAACAGTACTTAGTGACTGTTTAAGACATGATCAGAAATAAAGCACTATTTATGGAGTTGAAAGTAAAATGACGTGGAACGGTAACCTTTAGAGATTATCATAAAGGTAAAATACCAGCCTCGGTTAGCTTGACCAACTAAACCATACCTCTATTGAGAATGTTCTTTTACTAGATGGACTTTAAACGCAATCTTTTGAGCATGAGTCAATTCTGTGACAAAGGCTATGACGTTATGTTTAAAGCTTATGATTGCCAAGTTATTGATAAAAACAAGGTAATTTTTTGTGGAAAAAAAGAAGGAAATGTATATTTGGCAGATCTTTGTGATCTTGAAAACATATGCTAGTTGTTATAAATAATGCATCCACTTTGTGTCACAGATGTTTGAGTTGTGCAGATATACGTTTGATAGAAAAACTTGCAAAGAAATAACTAGTTTCAGGATTATTTAAGAACCAGTTCTGTGATACATAGGCAAACACATTAAAGAATCCTTCAAATCAAAGAATGTCAAAAAATAGAACCTTACAGCTTTTACACTTGGATCTGTTTAGACCAATAAGGGCATGGAGTTTGGGTAAAAACATTGTCTTGGCGATCATTGATGATTTTTCTAGATTTACATGGATAGTGTTTTTAGCCACCAAGGATTAGGCTATCTTATTGTTTTTGAAATTCTCTAAGAAGACCCAGAATGAAAAATGCACTCAAATGGTTGTCATTGGGAGTGTTCATTGCGGAGAGTTTGAGAATGATGACTTTGCTTACTTCTGTGATGACCATGGTATCACTCAACAATTCTCAGCACCACGAACTTCTCAGCAAAATATAGTTGAAAGAAAAAATAGAACTCTGTAGGAAATTGTGAAAACAATTTGCCTAATTACTTTTGGGCAGGAAGTTGTCAATACAGCTTGCCATGTATCAAACTGCGTTCATGTTAGGCCAATTCTCAAGAAGACTCCATTTGAGTTTCTGAATAGCATAGAACCAAATATGTCATACTTCGGAACTTTTGGTTGCAGATGCTTTGTGTTGAATAACAGAAAGTTTCATCTTAGAAAGTTTGATTCTAAAAGCGACAAAGAAATAATCCTTAGTTCTTCAACAACCAGCAAAGGGGTTGTTGAAAATGGATAAGTCTCATTCCTAGCAGGACTTGTATACACAAAGAAGCTCCCTTTCTATATATTCTCTGCGGTTATTCCTGGGGAATCCATCAGTTCTAATCCCTAGCCATTTGGAATGTGTAAACAGTGAGAAACTTTAGTAGCTGACCCATAGAGCGAGAGAAACACTTGTAAAGTGAATCGATCACATCCTGTTGTATGTTGATTATCTTCAATTATCTTTAAGATAATTCCCAACAGTACTATCAGAGATCTTTTTACTTTCACCTAAAAATTAATCCATTAAAATTTCTTGTTTTGGGGGGATTGATAATTTTTTCAATACTAATATACTGGAAAAATAATATTACGATGCAAGGGGTTGAAAATTTAGAAAATAATAAATATTTATTTATTTTTTGCTTTTAATATATAGGGATTAAACCTAATGGGATTAAGCATGATATGTTCATGTTAATTATTCATATTTTCTATTTGATGTAGAAAATAATAGAATTAGTCAAAACCCTATAAATTCTCGAAATCCCAGAATTATTTTCCCAAAATATTAGAAATTTGAGAATTAAAATTAAAAAAAGGAAAAATCTAGTTGCTGGAAGCTGCCAGGAATCCGCTTAGACACACGTACACTCCTTGTCCGCACCTCCCTATTCAACCACACATGCGTGTGGACTCGCTTTGGCCGACCCAACGCACCAAGCACCAAGCCACAAATGGGTCTGAATAGGTAGACCAGGAGGATAGCCTAGCACCCATTGATAAGCCTGGCCGACTGGCCAGCACAAGCAAGCTCAGAGCCTATCAAACCAGCCAAACTGAGCCCAAGAAGTCCAGCGAACAAAGGCCTATGTGCCAAATGTACTTAGCCCAAGCGGATGGCCTAGGCTCTAGACCAACGTCAGTGGCCTAAGCATCCAGCCCAAGTATGTCTGCTGGTGACAGCAACAAACCGCAAGTCCAGCGTTATGCATGAACAACCCAGATTGTTTTGGCTTGATCTGTGCTCCTAAGTTTCGGATTTTGATTATACAACAATCGTTTTCTATGTTTTGGACATTCTGAACTCAATGGAAGGGTTAGATTACCCAAAAGATAACTAGATAAAGAGATATTAATAAACAGCCATAAATGGATAAGGTTTCATGCAACTAAACTATTTAATGTATACATGGAATTAATGTCCATTGATTTCATCCAATAGTTAATACAAAATATCTAATTTCATGCATATACACTATATATGTAGTGCACAAATGAAACCAACATGCACATAAACATACACAAAAGCATACCGGTTATATATAGTTCTGTCAATTTATATTTTTTGCCAATTTTAACCTATGTTTTGACTGATTTCCAAAATTTATTGAATTGCATACTATTCGAATATTACTTAATTATTTGTTAATAGATGATATTTATGGCATGTTTCATGCATATGAAAGTGGTGTATGAGATTGAAGCCCAAGACATTTTTAAATTTTGACCACAAGTGAACTCTCTTGAGTAAAGAGTGTGTTAAATCAACATGAAATAATTTGTTTATTTTATTATTGAAGAAAAGGCAATGTAGCATCCCTCGTTTAGTTCGGTAGATTGAATGTATTAGGATTTATCAAGAGATATAATCATTTGTATATTTTTTAAAGACTTGTATAAGGAATGTGTTTCACATCAAATTTGAAATCATTGAATTATTTTGGCATGTATACCAAAATTTAACCTCCTATGTGGATTGGATAAATAGTTGATGAAATGTTTATGTAAATGTGATTGATTATATTTCATGGATATTGGGAATAGTTCCCACATTTTATTTTAAAGCAAGATAGGCAGTAAATTTTTATTTACATGATAGGAGATAATTATTAGCATTCTGAATGCAACATTTTCAATTTTATTATGTAAATGAAAATTTTCAAGGTCTACTTGGACTTAAAATAAAATAATATTTGAAGATATGTGTCTGATTGAGTTTTACATTGACTGCAGTAAAACATGGCTTCGAAAAGCATCATATCAGAACTCGTTAAAATGCGAGAAGTTAGAAAAAACTATGACATATGGAATAGGAAGGTTCAATATCATCTTAACAAGCGTGAGTATATCGATCATCTGACGAATACTATGGTCCAACCTGAGGAAGGCACCACAGCCCAACATCGTCGTAACCAGTAAGCCTACGAAGCATGATATAAAAAGAATCGTAGTGCTTGCTTTACTTTATTGAGCTGCATGCATGATGATTTAATTAGAAAATTTGAGCATCTGTCTATTGCTAAGAAATGTGGTATTAGTTGCAAATAAAATACGGTGGTAAAATACCAACCAAACTACGTGCCCTAACATCAAAAACCAATCAATATGTGAAGGATCCTCAATATTCAATGATTAAGCATCTTAGGGTGATGTTAGCCATGATTAGGGAAATGAAAGCAGCTTATATTGATCTCATAAATCAACAACAAGTTCTAGCAGTTATTAGATACCTACCTCAACCTTTGTAGAGTCAAGTAAAACTTGTGCTCACGCACAATAAGGGAATTAAAAACTTTTTTGATATTTCCAGCCACTTAGAACTTGAAGCAAAGCATATAAACGCAAACCATGGTGCTGCCCTCGTCACTCAAACTGGACAGCGCAAGGGATATAAACCTCAGCGCAAAGGTCAATTAAATGCTACAATTGTCGATAAAAAGGTCACTTTGCCTAGGAATGTTCTGAACAAAAAAAGGTGTCCTGACCTTGATCCTACAAAAATTTTAGTCTATTAACGTGTTTGTGGCTTATTCTTCCCTCTGTTGGATTGAAAACACAGGAGCAACCAAACAAGTAGCATGTGATCCTACTGGATTTGCAAATTACCATCGAGTCCCGGCATAAAGACATTATATTATGGTGGGGAATAGAGCAAAAGCAAAAATTATAGGATATTTCACAACCTTTCCCACAAACATGGAAAGTTAGAGCCTAAAGCTAATAAGATTATCTTTATAAGGTATAATGAACATCCAAAAGATTTTGTGATGTATAGTAAACATTCAGATGGCAAATTAACTGAGATTGAATTAGTGATGTAGGCTTCCTAGAAAATGATTTCCCAATTGTTAGTTAAGTCAAGAAAGATCTTAAACTTCATAAGTTGCATGATGCTCAAGATAGTGCATCCTCATCTCAAAGGCAAGAAGATGATCCACAATCTCATCCAATGACAGCAGGAAAGTTAGAGCGACATCTTGCAAAACAATTATACCATTGCATAATTCACAAAATCCACAAATATAGAGAAACAAACATGGAATTGTTCCTCGTCATGACTTTGAAATTGAAGGAAAGTCCTTCATGAGTATTGCTAAGGATGATAATGAGCCAACTGCTTTCCATAAAGCTATAAAATTGCCTGCCTATGATAAATGACTAATAGCTATACAAGGAGAAATGACTTCAATGGCTATGAATAATGTATAAGAGTTGGTCGATCTTCTGCACAAGATTATTAATAATAAATGGGCTCTTAAAATCAAGCGCAAAGCTAATGAATCAATTGACAAATACAAGGCCTAACTTGTAGCGAAAGGTTATACTCAACAGAAGGGTATTAATTATAAAAAAAAATTCTCTTGTAGTGAGAAATGCTTCTATTTGCCTCATTCTAGCTATCGTTGTACGGTTGAATTTGGAACTATTCCAAATTAATGTAAAGATAGCATTTCTCAATGGAGAACTAAACGAAGAAATATATATCAATCAACCAATGAGTTTTTAGGTTAAAGGACAAGAGCACAAAGTATGTTAAAAGAATCTTCTAGGCAATAGTATATTTGATTTCAAGAAGCCATTATTTCCAATGGCTTCATAGTAATTAATGATGACCATTACATGTATGTCAAGAGAGTTAAAAATAAGTTTATCATCCTCTCATTATACATGAACGATATTTTGCTAGTAGAAAATGATTTGGAGTTGATTAACTCTACTAAAGAATGATTATCTTCTACATTTGAGATAAAAGACTTAGGTTGGGCGGATTACTTGCTCAAAATAAAGTTTGCGAGGGATCACTCTAAAAGATTTTTTAATTTGTCTCAAGAAACTTATATAAAAAGAATTTTAAAGTAATTTTGTATACACTATTCAAAAATTGTCGACACTCCAATGAAAAAAGGCCTAGTTCTTAAATTGAATGATATCCTAAAATAGAATAAGAGAAGTAAATGGATAAGATGTTATATGCAAGTGCTATTGGTAGTCTGATGTATGCTATGATGTGTACTCAACCCAACATTTCTTTTGCAATTGGTATGGTTACTTGATACCAAATTAATACTGGAATTGCTCATTGGGTTGCAGATAAGAGGATATTCTGATATCTTCACGGAACTACAAATCTTGCCTTGTGTTATCAAGGAAGAAATCTCAGGGTTTTTGGATATGGTGATTTAGATGGGGTCTACTAATAGAGATGAAAGAAAAACTACTTCAAGATATGCTTCTATATTGGAGATGCAACCATCTCCTAGTATAGTAAGAAACAAGAATGTATTTCCTTGTCCACAATGGAGTCAGAATTTGTAGTGTATTCAGCTACAATACAAAAGGCAATATAATTTTGAAAACAACAAAACTTGTTTAAGACTTGAGCTAAGCTAATGAAGTTTTGCTAAGATTTGAAAGTGATACATGCAGAAGAATTCATCTTGCAATAGATATGTATATGACTTGGCTTTCAAATGGAAGGATAAATAAGCTTGATATGTTCAATGATATTGTATGTGATTGAACAACAATAGAAGTATTCAATGTTATAACCATATTTCGATGAATTCAATACAATATTAAATGAATCACTTTGGAATGTAAAGCAATGCAGTTGAAGTAGGGTTGACTTGTTTGAGTATAGTAGTTGCAGTGACATTAATATTCTAAATGTATGATGAGTAGATGGATGTAACAATATGTATATTACTAACATGTGTAAAATCAAGTCGTCAATTGTAGAAAACCAAAGAAATAGATAAAGTAGAAACTTACATGAATTATCAACTTGAGTTCAACCTAAATGCTTTTTCTTTGTTCTATCAATCATTAGAAAAAGAGAAATTTTAATGATCCAACTTGCATTAAACTCAGTTTATCATATTGTGATGAATTGGATCAATATATACTTGAAATGAGCAAATGAGTTTTCGAGTGAAGAAAAGTAAAATGCAAGTCACAGTCGATTAGTGCAGCTATCTACGCCGTGGTTAAATGGCAGCTGCCTGCAGTAACTACCTGCATTGTTCCAGTAAGGCATGAACTCCTTGGATAACCGCAGTCGATACCACAACCTCCTACAACCACAGCTAAAGTTGAAGTGCCTCTGATTACCACTTGGAGTGCAGTTGATTACAGCAGTCACCTACAAATCACTTACAGATTAACAGCAACCTGGGTTCTAAAGAAAGTCAGGGTTCCGAACGTAGTCGGTACCTCATGGCACCTACCATAATGCCTGCGAATTGCAGTCGATTACTATTGCCGCCAGCAATCCACTTGCCATTTCAATAGTAGGTATATTTGAATTTTGTAGTGCCATTGAATGCATTCCAACCACTTCTAGTGATCAAGTTTTTAGAAGATTTATATAAGGAGCAAAGTTGGGATGTTTTGAAAAATTGTTGGAAAGATTATTGAGCCTTCATCTTCACATATCTTTAAAACTAAAACCAAAGTATTCACCGTTCATCATTCTCTCATTCAAGGCTTTCATCAACAACACAAAAGAAAGAGTCTTCTGCATAAAAGCGAGCTTCAATGAATACAAAGACTTCTCCTGCGATCTCAAAAAAACACCATCAAGTGTAATTTCTTTCTAATTTCCATTTGCGTATTTCTTGAGTTGGTATTGGAGACCGAACTGAAGAAGAACAAGATTGATTGTTAGAGTGTGTCTCACGATCAATTTGTTAATCTGTTTATGACCCCTAAAGCTAGAATCTAAAAGAGTGCAGAAGGCACTAAGTAATTAACCTCCCTAAAATTGTAATTTAGAAGAGTGCAAGAGGCACCAAGTGATTATGCCCCCAAGAGCTAAAATCTAGAAGAGTGCCGTAAAACTGGAATTTGTATTGGTTAATGAACTAGTGAAACCCAAGACACTAAGGAGAGTGCTTAAAAGATTGGAGTAGGGAGGTTGTCCCGAATCACAATATATCGTATCTGTTATTTGTGGTTGGATTATTTGCTTATTCTTTACTTTTTATACATTTCGCTAACAAATCATTTAAAAGAAGAAATTTAATTAACTAGGGTTTAAGCAAAAAAAAATTTATAAACCTAATTCATCCCTCCACTCTTGGGTTAAGCCTTGCCAAAGGGACCAACAATGCACACATCTATAATACTGGGCAAGGATGAAAAAATTAAGGTTGTCGATAAAAAAAATCTATAAAAGCATGATTGGATCCATATTACGCTTAAATGCTAGTAGACTAGGCATATTATGTAGTGTTTGTATGAGCGTTCAATGCCAATCAAGACTTAGGGAGTCACAACTGCTAGTTATTAAGCAAATTTTCAAATATCTTTTAAATATACCAAAACTCAGTTTGTCATGTCCGATGTCCATAATATTGGTAAATACCTATTTATCAGTGACCAAGAAAAAAGATATTATTGAATTTATCAAAGATAATATTGTTTTTATTGGGAAAATAGAAAAATAGAAAAATTAAGGCATTTTCAATGAAACTTTCTAATAAATTATTATAAATATAAATATACATTCCAAACAAAAATATAGAGTGAAAAAGTGACTAATGAATAAATAATGGAATTATATATGAGAAATGCATACAAGCAAATAAAAGGATAGTAAAACTTACCATACATTAAATAATAATTATTAATAATACATTAAATGAATACATTATTTCAATTTTTAATATTTATTTATTTTCATTAAATAAAATTTGAAATAAAAAACAAATTCTATACTTTAGATTTTATGCACAATTGTCTTTATAAACACCCTACATGCTAATGTATAATATAAAAAATAAAATCTAAATTTTTAACTTATTTAATAAAAAATAATTTAAATTAATTCAAAAAGATACGTATGCCTATAATTCCATATTGAAAACATACAATCATGTTGAATCTATCATGATTCAAGGCTTTTGAAAATATCATATTTCCAAACAAATCTTGATTTAGGCAATTGTCTCAAAATTCCTAATTTTTTAAATAAAAAATCAAAAATTTGCATTTAAAATTAATATTTTTTGGGTAGATTTATCATCTTGTTGTTATAATAAAACTTAGAAATTAACAAATATGGGTTAAATCAAATTTGGAGAAAGTCTCCAAATCGCATGTTCTTCCGCAAATGAGCAAACCTCCCTAAATCCATTCTTGCAAGTTGTTTACATATACGTAAAATAGTGTAATAAATAGCTATCTCCTAAGCGATTGATTTAGAATGTAAAAACAAAAAAAAAAAAAAGTTGGAGAAATAATGCGTTTTTTATCTAAACAACTTCGGACCCTAAGAGAAGAAAACCTCATATTTAATGTTACAAATGCAATTTCTTTCCTTCAAAGCTGAAATGGAGTTTTAGATTCTTGTTTCTCTATAGGGGAAAGGGGATTTTGAAGTGAAAAAATGGGGTTTCGGAGAACACAAAGCAAAACAACGTCCAATTACTCTTTATTCAGACAAAGTCCGAATCAATATCATTGATTAGGTAGTTGATATTTTCCACAAAATATCACAATAAATTCATATTCTCACAATAATGTCAATAAAACCATGGATAATATCGATATTTTGGGGAAAATAGAGAAAATCTCATTTTCTAAGTATTTATTGTATCGATGGAGAGGCAAAACGATATTATCATTAATATTAACGATATTGCTAACACTAGTGGTGTCCTAGAGGATCAAATTTTGAGCTACTTGAACACTCATACACAAATTATGCTGGATAGAAAGTTGATTGAAAATTTACTAATGGAATTTGTCAATTCATAGCATGCATGTTAATTTCATAGTTTTCTAGGAAACAAAGTTCAGTTGCCTTGACAACAGCTAGATCAAAACTAGCAACTACTATGCTCAAATCCTGTGGATGAAACAACAGCTGAGTGATTTGGGACTCATAAAAATACTCCAATCAGATGTGACAACATGGTTACACTAATGCAATTAACTTGACCAAAACGTAACTAAATATATACACATCAAACATCATGTACAGAACAAGAATAGCACATTGGAATTCCATCCAACAACTAAGAAACCAGTTGATATCTTTACAAAACCACTCCTCAAGGAGAATTTTGCATAATTAAAAGGGAGTTGGATATAATAGACCCAAATGCTTAGTAATGTTATTCATTGTGTGATTGAATGCTTAATGCACATAAACTTGTGTCATGCATTGAGTTTACAAAATTCATCTTTAGAAGACTTGAAAGTCAAACATCACAAGAATCTAATGTATATCATCTATTTTAAATAATATTCCAAAAAAAGAGGATTACATTTTCCTTTAAGGCTGCATTTCTAGAAAAAAAAATTGCATTTCTGGAAAAAACAGCCAACTGTTTTTCAAAATTGAGAAACAACATGTTGTCTTTAGGAGTTTCCAAAGAAAATCTCCAAAACCATTTGTGAAGAAAACATCTCCCTCCATCCATCCTCAACTTACCAAATCTTTCAAAATCCCTCTAAAATCCCTAACCCTCGTTCAACCAAAGCTCAAAATCTAGTTCTCATTGGGTCCTTGCTAAAGTGTGAGAATGGCTAGTGAAAGAAACAACAAATACAGACATACAATCTCAAATGCAAACATATTACTTTAATATTGTCGATCAACATTAATTTTCACATTCTTAAGTATGGACAAGAATCCCAAGAAGCAGGCATTACTCCCTCACCAAACAGTACCAATACCATGCTTACTCAAATCCCTAAGAAACGCCAACATGAACCATCTTCTCCTCATAAGACATCATATCATGCTCGCCTCTAGTGGGACACATGAGATTAGCATTGCACCATTACTAGCAATCAAAACTGACTTCATTTTTCCCTTGTGACATGTCTGATGTATAGAACTTTTCATTTATATCAGAAAGTATTTTTTTTTAATCCCTATTTTCTTGTGATGGAATTTTAATGTTCATTTTCTAGATTCTAGAAACAGCATGTTATTATGTAGTTAGAAACTTCTATCAATCCTTTTGGGTTATTAATTAATTTTTTTAATTAATAAAAATTTTAAAATTCAAATAGACGATGTCAAAGAGAACTATAATAAAAGCCTTTTTAATAATTAAAATCACTTTGATACAATAAATAACATCTATCATATTATATATTGCCTGAATCATTAAATATATATCTTTTAACCATATCAAAATATGAAAATATTTACAGTCAAAAAAACATATGAGCTAGGATAGGATTTTTAAATAAATAAATAATTTTTATAAACTTTATTTTTAAACTTTATTTGTTGTGGTGGATAATTAAATATTTTTAATATTATACAAGATAAGATGCATCAAATAGGTTAGGTGGATTAAAATGAACAGAAGAAGCCGTGTTTCTGACAAAGGAGAACAATTACCTTTGTTGAAACTGCTGGAAACTACTTGTGCACGGAAAGACGAGTCCTTGTGCCCGCAGAGGAAACCATAGACCTCTGTGAGAGCTTCTATCCACACAAGTTTAGTTCATAGAGGAGATGAAATTGTGACAGAGGATACCACAAACCTCTATCAACCCATATGCGTACGAGTTGTTTCAACTTCTCACTTATTTTCTCCTTTAAAAAAACAAAGAAAGAAAGAAAGAAAGGGTTTCATTCCTTTTTCATTTCAAATCATTTTCGTGCATAGAGCACCCTCCATTTTCCCAAAACCTTCCCAAAACTACTTTGTTCCTCCGAATCCCATCGATTCCAACCCTTTCCAACTCGAAACCCTTCTTAAACTCTGCTAAAAGGTGGTAAGAACAGAGGGAGCTAGCAAGGCAATGTCCACTCCTTCAAAGGCAAGTGAGAAAGGAAGGAAAAGAAAGGGAAACGTAGAGCAAGAAGCCCAAAGCATAAAGAAGAGACCGAATGCATCAAACATTATCTATCGGGTATTTTTCAACCAAAATATGACTACTTATAAGAATTATTGGCATGTAGCCTCATCAAGAGTGTTTTATTAGTAAAGAATTAGGAAACAAATGTAAGATTTCATAGCTCATTACAAAGTGTCTATAGGTCAAATTTAATTATGAGAAACCTACAGGTCTTCTACCACTTCTCTCTATTCAATACTCTCTATTCAATCTATCGAGCGTTCGACCAAGGTTACAAAGAAAGAAGTCATTAGACTCATTACATGCTCGGTCTGGTATCCAAGTCAACTCAAATGTACAATCACAAAGCTCAATCTACTGAGGTGAGAGTGACAGTTCAAGAAGGCAATAATGGTCGGAAACATTTGAACATTGGAGTGCATTTAATGCTCTCGCCCACCCTCCAATGGCTTGATTTCAATGCAAGGCTTTACAAGGAGTTAAGTTAGTTCGATTTGGAGGTTAATTAGCATTTACTTCTCTATCTACTATAAGCCCTAGCATTCACTACTCAAAAGAAGCTTCTCAAGAGCAAAATCTGCAAATGCTTAAGTGTTCATCTTCAACATCATTTGGAGAGCTTCCCTGCTCAATTGTTCAAATTCGTAATGTGCTGTAAGTTGTAATCACTTTCATTTTTTTCTATTGTTCCTTGATTGGCATTAGATCCCAATTTCGAATAAGACAAAATAAAGTATTGGAGTGGTGTTCTCATACTTGTTTTGCATTAATTGTTTGCGGCCCCTAGAGTTGGAGTTTAGAAGGAAGTGTTGACTCCAAGTTGCAATTGTGTTGACTGTGAATAGTGGAATCCAAGATTTAAAAAACAAAGCTTCCTTTAGAAGAGTATAGTCGGTGTCGAGCTTAGCCCAAACACTATATATCATTGTGTTCATCTTGGATTTCTTTTCTGGCTTGATTGGTATGTTTGGGTGCCTTACATTGGATTTAAAAGTGGACAAGATCTTCAAAGGGTTAGTTTTATCAATTTATGAATACCAATTCACTGCTCCTCTCTTGACTAATTTCATCTTAGGGACCTACAATCAATGTTATTAATACCCAACAAAACCAACCAGTTGAACGAATTCAATTTAGCCCAGTTCGGTTCAGTTCAATAATAAAAAAAATTACTTTTAATATTTTTAATAGAATAAAATAATAAATTAACGTAATATAACATTATAACAAAAGATTTGTATATTTAGATTATCAACTATGGCTTAGATTTTTCAAAATCAGGTTGTATCAGTTTTTAATTTTTTTCAAAAAATAAAAAAGTGCTTCATCCGGTTGAACCAGCCAATCGAACTAGTTGGACCATGAACCGAATGCCTAATCGGTTCTAATAACACCGCCTACAATTTCAAGCTCTTATGTATCAAATTTTCCAAATATACCTTTGTCATAACGTACTTATCCTTTTTAGTAACATCTTAGTATATAGTATTGATTAGGAAAGCCACACGGATCACTTACAATTAGTTCTAGACATAATTAGGCAAAATAGCCTAAAGGCTAACAAGAAAAAATGTGCCTTTAGTCAACTTTCAATTCCATAATGGGTCATGTGGTTTCTTTTGAAGGAGTCTAGGTCAATCCAAATAAGATAAAACATGTAGGGAATTATCTTATACCCTAGAACCTCAAGGAACTAAAAGTATTCCTCAAGTTACTCAACTAATACCAGGACTTTGTAAAAATATTTAGCAACATAGCAGCTCTTGTGTCAAATCCCTTAAAGAAAGACAACTTCCACTAGATGAAGCATGCCCAAAATGGCTTTCAAACTTTTAAGGCAATGCTTACCAAGGCACCCATTCTTTAGTTATCAGACTACCAAGTCCTTTGTGATTTAAACACAACCAATTTAGTGTTGATGAAAGAAGGTCACCTAATTGCTTTAGCAAAGTTCTCTCAAAAAAGAATAAGACTAAGTCCATATACAAAAAAAGAGCTAATGGCTTCAATCCTTTTTGCAGAGAAACGGAGACCATAGTTGCTCAAAGAGTCAATCATTGTGAGAACCAATCATCGCAACCTTAAACACCTCCTGAATAGTGAATAGCCATCCCAACCAACAAAAGTGGCTAATCAAACTTTTGGAGTATGACTTCTATCGAGTAGAAGCGAGGGCAAGATGATACAATAGCCAATGCATTGTCACACAAGTATGAGTTATTCTAGTTGGAAATTTCATTCATGTAGTTAATCCCAATGAAAAGGGGGAAAACGATTGTTCAAAATAATGATGGATTGAACTAGTTTCAATTGCAAGTACAAAAAAGGTATTCAGATTTTCCAGGGTACATGGTAAGTTATGGATTATTATTCTATTAAGATAATCTATGTTACCACCCAAGCTTGAGATTGGAATAAATTAGTATTTGTAACATAGACAAATATTATTTATCGATGACTTTGGAAAAAGATATTATCGAATTTATAGGAGATATTATCATTTTTTCTAAGAACTTTATAAGAAAAATATAAGATAATTAGAAAAATAAAAAATTTAACAAATTTTAAATAAAACTTTTAATACATTATTATAAATATAAATATAGATTTTGAGCAAAAATGTAGACTAAAAAGCAGCCATTGAGTGAATAATGGAAACATATATAAAAATGCAACTACGCAAATAGAAGGGATAGTAACCATAATTAAAATTATTAATTTATTTTAATAAAAAATTAATTAAAGTTAATTTAAAAAATTAATAACAAAATTTATGAGGTTGGAAATCCATGCTAAAAATAGGAATATAGACTTTCTTTTAACTTTTTATCAGTATAAAAAAATGCATTTACATGAATTTTCAATTTAGATTTTTTCCCCAAAATCCAAAATTGTTGCAAATTAGATAAATACAAATTTTTCAACTATAAATCACTAGAAACTGATAAATCTACCATGTTAATGCCTATGAATAAGTTTTCAAACATTCAGCAACAAATTTCTCTAAATGACAAATTCATCCCTAATCTCAATAGAAATTGAAAAATCTATTGTATAATGCAGTTAAAATCTATATTAATCAAATCTATAATGTATAAAATATTGTAAGAAATTAATTTCGAAGGAAATAAGCAACAGAAAGTTAGTCGAAAATGGACTTTTGTACCTATGTGGTCTTTAGATGTCTGAATAAAAACACCAAATTTAATGTCAAAAATCTGAGTTTTTTAGCTTTGAATCTTCCTATATTGTATGATGATAGAGGTTTTGAGGAGAGAAAATATTTTTCAAAGGGTAAGAGGCAAGACAGCATCAAAATCAATATTATCTCTCATGCACTCACGATAATATTGACATTTTCTTCTGATAAATTAGATAAAATCGATAATATCAATAATATCTCCAATAAAGTCGATATTACCGATATTATCTTTGATAAGATCAATCTTTATAGGAAACCATAGATAATTTCTTTTTTAGTATATTTATCATATCAGTGGGGACTTAAACAATATTATCGTCAATAATATCGATTTTAAGAACACTGGCAGAGATATTGACATATTTTTATTTGGTCACTCTGTCACCACATCAAGAGTGTGTTTTATTGGCAAAGAATTCAGAAACACATATAGGATTTCATAATTCATTAATGTGTCAATAAGTCAAATCTAATTCTCAAAATCCTGAAGGTCTTCTACAACCTCTCTATTCTAGACAAGCCACAAAATGACATGAGCATGAACTTTATAATAAATTTGCCATCTTGACCTAGAACGACTATCATTTATGTAGTGGTTGATTATCCAAGTATACTCACTTCATGGCTTTACAACAATTTACAGTGAACCAGGTGGCATAATCTTTCATGCACAATGTTGTCAAAAATTGCATGGCATGCATAGAAGTATAGTGAGTGATAGGGAAGTTACCTTTATGCATTTATTTTGGAAGGAGTTATTTTACCTCTCTAAAACCAAACTTAAATACAATACTGCTTACTACCCAAGAACAAATTGCCATGCCAAAGTAGTAAAAAAAAAAATGCTTAGAGAACTATTTGTGGTGTTATATCACAAATCACTCTTCCCAATGGGTTAAGGGGCTAAATCAAGTGAAATATTGTTACAACAATTGGTATCATTCATTCTCAAGATTCACTCCATTTCAGATACTTATGAGCAAAGGCCACCAATATTTCCAACCTATGAGTATCACTCTGCTATAGTTGCAGCAGTAGAAAATGAGTTTATTAAAAGGGATTAGGTCCTCGAACTCCTAAAAGATAACCCTATATCATTACTGCATCCACCAATATCCATTATGTTTTCCATGTCTCTATATTGAAATTATATGTCAGGCATGTGAGGAATTTAGTTTTCTACCCAATCAAGATCGGGTGGCTATGTGTTGATTGAACCAAACATGCTAATGGATGCCAAATGGGTCAAACAAGGCAAGAACAGCACATGACTTAGGTAGACTTCAATGATTTCCAAATGATCTTCCCTCTTCCCTTGCAAGGCCAATTTTCCTCAAGATCAAAATGTCACGGATCCACACATGTATGAGTCACGAGAGAGGAAATGGCATGTGTAATCTTTTATTGTATATTTTCTTATAAAATAGGCTTATAGCTCTCTCTCTCTCTCTCTCTCTCTCTCTCTCTCTCTCTCTCTCTCTCTCTCTCTCTCTACAACCTTATCATCACTTCCACCTTTTCTTCTTTTCCATAACCTAAATCTTAGTAGATACTAGACCTAGACTTGAGATCTAACACCCTTGAGAGAATTTTTCTTCTTTCATCTAAGTTCTTCCCTTCTACTTCTCAAATCTTTTCCATGTTCTTCCCTTCTTCTATTCTAATTCCTAATTGTTTCATTCTTTTCCTCTATTAATGTCTACCTCTTTCTTCCAAAATATTCCCTTTCTCCTTCTACAATTTTTTTCTATCCTCCACTAATTAACATTAGAGCCAAAAACCTAAATCTCAATCAAAGCGATAGCCTAAAATCAATTTTCATCACATTACCAATACTGCCCACTAACCACCTCTGCCACCTAAGCACCTCTCGCACGTAAACAATCAATGCATAGGGGCATTCACGTTATGCAATTCTAAGTGCATAGGAGAACTTCTATCTCAAGAGGCCAAGCCAACCACTTCTAAACCAAGCCACTACCACAAAAACAGCAAAAGGAAATTCCATCTGCATATAACTAGGTGTTCCTGCTCCCATTTTCATCTTGGTGAGTGACACATGAACCACTTGCATTGTCGAAACCATAGGAGAAATATTCTCCTCTAATTAGGCCATCCTTCTTCAATTTTGGCATAATTGCGGCACTAACATCAAGGATGCCTGCAACTGATTCTTGTTGCCTGCGACTTCAATAGAATGAACTCACAACTAATGAGCCACCAAAAACCCATCTTCTTCCATTATTAGCACCACAAGACCATCTATCAATGTTGACCACCATATTTCAGTAGAAATTAATTTTGAAGCTTTTCGTCTTAGAATTCGGTCATTATTGGTGATGAAGGAATCTTTTCTTCTTCGAACAAATCCTCTTCCTCGAATCCAACCATCAAACAACCTAAGTACTCACTGTCTTCATCAAATCCAGCATCCACAAGCACTGAAACCTCTATTCCATGCCTTCCCAAGGTCATGTCATCAAAACGCCATCTAGCACTGCTAAGTCCACACAAAGGAGATGACCTGTCTCAACAGCCATTAAAGGGATTGGGACCTTTCTTGATTTGGCCCCTCCAATTTATCCATTTTAAAACTAAATCTCTTCATGAAAATTTACAAACAGACCCCAAGTTTTAGAAGTTGCAAACTGCTTTATTTAAAATTTTTATGAAAACAAATCTCTTCTTTTCAAATTTTCAAAACCTTTAAAATCTAAGATTTACCAAAAAAGCACTAAGTTTTGAAATTTGCAAATATGCCCATAAAATTACAAGTTTATCCCTAAGTATATAAAATTAACAAATAGACCCTCTGCTTTCTAAAATTTGCTAAATGGCGCCATTACCTGTGAAAATTGCATTTCAACTTTTGAGATTTTCAAATTTGTAAAACCACCCAAATTTTCTAAAATTATTCAAAGGTCCTAATTGTTTTACTAAAGTTACAAAGAAGTCACTATTTTCAAAATTTTCAAAAACATTCATTTTCAAAACAAAATCAAAAAATCCTATTTAGCCAACTCAAGCTCCTTTTAACCTAATAAATCAAGAATTTTTCTTCTTACGATCGTACTTCACATGGAGATTGTTACGGTTATTGTTTCCTCAAGCCATCCAATCACAAGTGATTATGATTAAAATTATTCATGTAATATATAAGGGAGATTTTAGTAGGTTCAATTTCATGCTAATAATGTTCCATATTAGACTAAAGAATCAAACATTTACACTTTCTAGGGTAAGTTCGTGGAGTATTATTTTGAATACTATGATATAAATGAAGATCGAAAGATTTATTTTATAGTTTCAAAATTGGGCAACAAATTGAGTGACTTACAATATAGAATTTTGAAATTTTTTATTGTTCATAATTGGTTGAGATTAAAGGAAACTTTGAAAACAAGAATCAATTCACTCAAAGGTTATATAAATAGTGAATTATACGCTATAAAGGAATTTTGTAAGTTACATCAAGGTAATCAAAGTGTAGAAAAATATATAGAGCAATATTACAAGTTAATGACCAGAGGCCAGATGATGATGACTCCTCCGCAACAAGTTAAAAAATATTGCAAAAATTTTGAAATATGATTTAAGATCAAAATTGATGAATATAGAATTAAAGGATTTTAATGAAGCACATCAAATGATAAAAAAAAGTTGAAATCAAACATCAAGGTATGAAAAACTTCAAATGAAGAGGTATGCGAATATAAATGTTCTCAAATTCAAACATATTACTTTAATGTTGTTGCTCATCATTAATTTTCACATTCTTAAGTACCAATCTTAGCAACGTCAATAGCCGAGTTGGGTAAGCAAACAAATGAAATGAACTAGAGACAAATTATGAGGAATATTTCTTCATTAGAGTTAGAATGTACATAATGCATGATACATATATGGAATTTGTTAGTGATGTAGGCTGTATGGTGCCTGTATGGTGCATGTAAAGCCCTCTCCCTACTTACCCCTTTATTTGTAATTCTTTCTCAAGTAAAAGAAGGGGTTCTAACTTGTGTATGCTCTCTCTCTCTCTCTCTCTCTCTCTCTCTCTCTCCTTCTTCATCTTTTTTCCTTCTCTTCTAGATTTAGAATTAAAACCTCTTCGTACACTCATCTCTACCATCTATCTGCTACTCCACCTCCTTACCTTGCTTCCCTCCTCTTTATTCTACACTTCTCCTCACACAATTTTTTTTCCTTCTCTCCTAGATTTAGAATTAAACCCTCTTCTTACACTCATCTCTACCATCTATCTTCTCCTCCACTTCCTTACCTTCCTTCCCTTCTCTTTATTCTACACTTCTCCTCGTACAAGTTTCTCGCATCCTCCCTTCCCCTGCACTTTCACCTAAGGATCCTAGTATGGACCTTAAAACTGGTATCAGAGCCTCAAAGATTTATTCAAGTTTAACTTTTATGCTACTGAGAAATTTGACTAGGAAGGCAGATCTGCTACTGTCAGAGGCAAAGAGGCCAAAACTGTGGATGACAGAGACTTGTAACAGAATGCCAGTTCAATTCAAGTGAATTCTAAGAGATATTGGCTTTAGATCATGATAGGAGCTGTTGATCAAGAAGATAGATGCTCCTTGGGGTGGAGAGATCTAAAGTTTGGCAGCTGTAGTAGATGAAAACATGAGTAGAGAACTGATCTGCCACTGAAGTTTCAATTGCTTAATCTGCTGTAATTGTAGCAAGTTAGGCCTCCAAACTACTCAAATAAGGTGATGTGGTCTTTGTCAGTAGATCCAGCGCAACAATCAGGCCAAAACACTGCCTGATACAAGAGTGCTGCAGCTCATGAAACCAACCTGGCTGTGAAGAGCCTGCTCGAGCCGCTAGGTAGTTGATTTCCAATTAAAATTCAATGGTGAAGTTTTGAGACACTTAAAGGGCAATGGTCAAGGTGAGGCATCTGACATTTTAACTCAATTTTAATTTCATATTTGGAATGGTTGGTTGTTAATGTTGGACAAGGCAAGTAGCTGGAACTCCAGCTGTTTCACTGGGAAAACCTGGCTGCCAGTGAGGACCATGGAACTCTGTGGTTGTGTGTGGGAACGGTTATTGTGATTGTTGATTGACGATTGAATGATGATTTGGTTGCCTCTAGTCATTAAATGTTGAGTCAGTTGATGTAATTCAAGGAGATGGGGACACTTCGCTGTAGTTCTATTTCTCATTTGTAGCTAGCTGTGATTGGAACCAAATCACAACAGCAGTAGTTTTGTAAAAACTGAAGAGAAATTTCCTTGGTATGTAATTAAGCCCTCAACTTGGGTATCATTGGTGTTTTAATTTGACTGGAATCCAGCCAGATGATGGAGAACATGATGAGCTTGATAGGTATTCAATGAAGGTTTAATTCCATACAAGTTGCAAACAGACAGTGCAGGTTCAAAGAAGAGTGGGTTTGAAAAGAAATGGTTCAACAGTTAAAATTCTGATTAAGGTTATTGGTGGGTCGAGAAGTCAGACTTTTGGGTAGGAGTGGCTGAGGGGTGAATTGATTCACCGGCATTGGGATTTTTCTACCAGAAGTTTGGCAGAATGATGAAATCACTGGCCAAGTGCTTCCAGCACAGTGCATTTTTTCTGACTTCGATTGTATGTTTATGGGCCCAAATCAGTTAATGTGTAGCAGAATTTTACCGAGATCAACAGTTGGCCAAATAGCATAACAATGCTAAGTGGTCCTGAATTGATTGCACCTGATAAGAATTTGGTGGGCACAAATTCAAACCAAAAAGACAATTCTGGTACTAAGATTCTTTTGCTACTGTTGCTACTTAACTCTGCAATTGTGATTTCTCTCCGTGATCACAACAGTAGAATCTTTGGGTCTAGATTGCTGGGCCTTAATGGTGGGTCGTGAGGACAGATCATTCCCTTCAATTTTTTTGAGATTCACCCTTGAATTGTTGGTCCCAAAGTTGCCTCCCTGAATCGGTCAAGGTACATTTTTCTAATGCCAGAACAGTGTCAAAACTGACCATTTGTCCATTTTGGGTGACCCAGATCAAAGGTTCAAGATTTGTTTTGGCCTTGAAACCACTTGGATTTATTAGCCCTATCATTGCACTACAATTTGGCAGTGGTGGGTCCCAGAGAATGCTCTCTGGTTGGTTACAACAGCTGGCACAAGTGGGCAACTGTAACAACTTTTTGACAGCTCACTGCTTCAGTTGGGGTTTGTTGCAAGTTGGTTAATCTGTTCACCTACCAACTGCTTCTGGAATTCCTTATTACCTGGGCCCTACAAACACTTGAATGCACACCCTTAAAGGGTGCAGTAGTTGGACTAAGGGCTTCACCATTGCTTGATATTGTGGACCAAAGTACACCTGGTCACCAATTCAAGACCTTGAATCTTTTCCGAATCTGTGGAATCAACAAATAGCAGTCTCATTCACAATCAAAACGAGGAAGACGATCGAGCAGCGGCAGTGCACAAAGACAAGGAAGTTGACAGAGGGCAGCAATGTTTCCCTCTCGATAGATTTAGGATACCTGCAAAGTTACGACTTTGGGCAAAATAGAGCATATGCAGGAGTTGGCGGATAGGCGGAATAGGAAGACAACTGACTTTGGGTGGAATCAACAGATAGGGTATATGCAAGAGAAGTTTAGGGTTTTTTGTCTATTATATACGTGGGTCGAGTCGGTTTTTAACACATCAGCCCATCCTGACCCAGATTTCCAATTCAGGTTGGACTTTCCAAACCAACATGCCTTGCAAAACCAACAGGGTTGGGTCAAGCACGAGTTCAGGTCAACCCGCCCCGATTTGCACCCCTACCTTTGGGTTAACCAATGCCCCAACCAATTTTCAAACCGTCATGAATTAGACATTCCATCCATTCTTATGTCATTTTGTGTTGGTCTTCTTTGATGACATTTTGATATATTCTGGCGATTGAGATAGTCATCTCAAACACTTGCAAGTGCTTCTGGATTCATTACACCAGCATTGCTTAAAGACCAACAAGAAAAAATGTGCCTTTGGTCAAAACTATATTCATTACTATAGCCATGTGGTTACTTCAGATAGGGTTTCCATAGATACAGAAAAATTGGTTCATATTGAAAATTGGCCTATTCCATGAAAACTCTTAAGAATTACAAGATTTTTGACCTTGCTAGATACCACCACCACTTTGCAAAGGACCTTGTTAAGATCATGGCTCCCCTCACAAATTTGGCTAAAAAAGACTATTTCCATTAGTCCAAAACTATATGCGATGCCTTCCTTCAATTAAAGGCAATGCTTATCACGGCACTAGCTCTTTGTTTACTTAGTTTCTCCAATCCCTTCATGGTTGAGTGTGACACATCCAGCAAAGGCATTGAAGCAATTTCCAAGCAAGATGGTAGCTCAATTGCCTATTTTAGCAAATTTTTATATATTCAGAACAAGGTCACAGCTACATATGCGAAGGAACTTATGCTTTAGCCCTTCTTTGTGGAAAAATGGAGACTTTATTTTCCTGGAGGTACTTTTATTGTGAGGACAGGCCATAGGAGCCTTAAACACCTCCTTGAGCACCAAATTGTCACCTTAACTCAACAAAAGTGATGATCAAGCTTCTGGGGTATGTTTTCTCCACCGAGTACAAGCAAGGACAATTCAATAAAGTGGCAGATACATTATCCTGGAAACACGGGCTCTTCAAATTAGGCATTTCCACTATTCAACTTGATTTAATGAAATAAGTTAGGGCCATGATCCAACATGCTGAGAACTTGAGACAACTTCAGATGAGTGTCATATAGAAGCTTGCAGATTATCTGTGTTATTTTGTCAAACATGGCCTACTGTTTTCTCATGCCAATTTGGTTTTGCCTCTAAAGCATGAGATATTGGCTGAGGTGCTAGCTTATTTTCATTCTTTGGCAAGTGGGGCTCTCTTCAGTATTTTCTAAACATACTATGGTATTCATAATGTCTTTTACTAGCAAGGCACGAGGAGACATATCCAGAACTTCATTTCTTCATGTGAGGTGTGCCAGCAGGTTATGTTCAACTCTAAGAAGCCTATCATGTTATAAAACCTTTGCTAATTCCAGAGAAACCTTAGGATGATGTGTGCATGGATTTTATAATTGACATATCTGCTTTGTTAGGCAATTCAAACAGCATGTAGATAAATGTACAACACTAAAGCTAATGGATTGATACAGTGAATATATATTGTATCATTCATTCTCTGTTAATCTCTACTTGGCGATATATGTAATATAGGTCAGACATATAGTGAACTCAGTAAAGTAGAGCAGACTGTATAGTTGGATTTACATGCATGATTGGATACAAAGATCCCAATCATGCTTTCCATTGTCGAATACATGCATAGGTTAGCATATACTACCAAAGAAACCACTGAATATGCAACTAAAGAAACCACACAGAGACTATAATCCAGATTTTCAAGATGACAATGAAGCAAAAAAGTGGTTGTTCATATTCTTTCTTAACAATTAACAACCAAGTTAAGAAAACTATTGAATAAATTCACCATTGAATCTAAAACCAACAACAGTGGAGGTCAAAAATCACAAAAATATCTCAATAGCAAGAAACAAGGATGAATTCTCTAATCCATACCATGTCAATGTATTTAAGGTTAGTGTCATGATCAGATGTATCATTTGAGGCATCTGCATGTTGCCCAATGCATATCAAAATTGTCATTCCACCATTATCAGTCAGTATCCACCCAGACGAGGTGAAAACAACATAAAAGGTCAACACAAGGCAAGGTGACCCCACATTGAAAGGAACAAATATGTAGTCCAGAAGCAATCGGTAAATCGTGACTCAAACTGCAACTCCTTTGTGAATAAAAGTAGATCAAATTCATATATCAACCTTATGAAAGTAATATAAACAGTGGAAATTTTCTTGTGCTTCCAAATGGGAGGTATTGTCATGTTGTGTAAACTGCTTTGACAAAAATCAGGCAATTTGTCCTTAGAAAAGGTGGCGCAATATCTTTGACTGTGATCATGTTAAGTAATGCTAACTTAAAATTGGTAAGAGTTGTTATTAGATTTATCGACTAGATTTGTAAACTGCGAAACAATGCAAGCTTCTGAAATACAAATATAAACAGATTCACATAATTAACAAGATAAACAAATCTCAACAACAGAGGAGATATAAACAGATCCAGCATATGCATCTTGGTATCAAGTGGGCCAGATACGAGATCCAATTTCCATACTTTAATCCTATAGAGTGAAATGCGTAAAATGCATACATTTATTTTAGGTAGGAAATCAAACAACACAAGGCTGCAGATATAATGAGAGCTTAAACCATGCTCAGTGTGGCCTTCCCTGGATGTAGGAAAGCTCTTCCAAAGAACCACAAGTTGTTCAAACATCTATAAAAATCAAACATTTCTCCATAAGCAAAAATCAATAAGTGGGTGGTTAGCATGCTTTACCATCCATAGCTTGACTTATGGAGTCATAGTCCATAAAAGTCCTTGTTGATCTGTTTTGAGCTGTCTGCATCAGAATTATAGTGTGCCTGTTTGCCTACATGCAGTTATAAGAAACATAATCAGGAAACATTTAAACTACAATCTTTTTGAAGGAATCTTAGAAGTTAAGTTTCTTCAAGATCACTTTGGCTTAGCATACAATTTCTATCTGAAGTTTGAGACTAAGTAAAACCTATGCAACAGGAGATACTAGTAGTTGTTAGCTATTGAGAATATGAATTCGCTGGCTTTATGTAAAATTTGATAATTCATTAAAATCACATAGTTGCTTGGCAGTTGTTGTACATGACTTTCAAAATAGAGAGAGTAGAAAACTCTGAATTGACTCAATATATTGTAAAAGTTGAGTTGATCTGAGTCCTCTGGGGCCATCAGTAGATACACTACGGTGTTACCAACATTGTTGAAATATTTATAAAAATACCTATGTTTTATCAAAATATTTTTAAAAATGCCAAAACCATCAGCTTCCAAATTAATAAACAGTATGGTGGTTTTGGCAATTTTAAAAATATTTTAATTAAACACAGGTATTTTTATAAATGTTTCGAAAACATTGCCAAAACTGCAATTATAGGTAGGTAAAGGATGTGGGTGTATCTATAAATACCCTGGATCCATTACATAATTTTGTGTCCAGCCATTAGTTCCTTTCTCACTCTTCAAGATGTTTCCAACTATGAGTTCTCTTTTCAACATGGATAATCGTTTCCTTAATCTCCTTTCTTTCATTTCTTTTCTTATTTTTGGTTTTCTTTTTGGAGTCAAGCACTATTTGGTAATGGTCATCTATCACAGGACTATGATACTAGTTTGTTAAAAATATATATATATACAAGTTTCCAACTTGGAAATTCGGTAGTCAAATGAAGGCAATGATACAAGGATCCTTTTATACAATGCCTCAACTCAAGATATGCCCAGACTTTGAGCTTGACATAACCCACCACCAGAGTTACTTGATTTTAAAAGAGCAATCATTTCTTCAACAATTCATGCATAAATATAACACATATTAATGATACAAAATGCATAAGTTTTCCAAGGATTAAATGCCATCACAATTAATATCAGTAATGACAGCTGACATATTAGTAAATTATACATCTCAAGGCACCAGCACAAATCCACCCAGTACAATAACATATGTAATCAAATACAAAAGATAGGTGAAATCAAAAATAATATCCTAAGCCCTCCAAATATTCTATTGTATCTTTGAGAACAGAAACAATATATTGAAATAGGGATCAGTCAACAATACATGGACCACTCAACTCCCTAAAAATTTGCAATTTCTTTCATTTCTAATTCCTACACATCAAAGGGCATTGGTTGGCACGAAGTAAAGGCTTGCGTTGTACCATTGGTAGCACAGGTTTGAGCCACAGAAACAATCTCTCTCAAGAAGCGGAAGGAGAATCTCACCCACCCTAAACCCCACATTAAGCAGAGGCCTCATTCACTAAATACACCCTTCTGTAATTTCTAAGCATTACGAATGTACTTTGATGCTTACTGTGTAATTTACCAACCTAAAAGCTCTATTTTGGATTCAAAAGGAAGCCATTTTTAATTTCTAATCATTACGACTGTATTTTGATGCTATGTAATTTAAATTAACTAAAAAACTCTTTATGGATTAAAAGCATGATTATGATTGCACAAATAGTTCATGACCTATTGTTCATAAATTTGAGCACTTATTACTACAAATTTTTTTCCTTAAAAGGATTTGAGTTCTAAGTGCATAATAATGCCTCTCAGTTGACAATTCCTCTCGGTCTCCCCATATCTTTTGATATTTAAAGCAGTATTCATTTTATTGATAAATATAAATTTGTTGCTCCCTTGACAATGAATAAAATCCATTTTTTGACATGAATTATTCCTAGTATTGCTTAATTTTATAACTAAAACAGAGATAAGTAAAAACGACAAAAAACTTTATTTAAAAAATTTCAGAATTATTAATAATAAATATCTAAAATAGAGATAAATAAATTTGGCAAAAAACTTCATTTAATAAAATTTCAGAATTAATAATAGTAAATATCTAAAAATTCAAATCCGGATGAAAAATATTTAGGCGAATCTCGTATTTTCTATGTTTCATAAATCCAAAGTATTTATTTGTACAGAATATGAGTTTGGTCCCTGTATAAGATAAAAGAAATTAATTTATCCCATGATTTAACTTTTCTCAATTAGTTGAATTGCTAAATTAAAGAGAATTTCAGAACAAGTTATTTTGAACATAGACAGATTATATATACAGTTGAACAGTCACAATCAGTGCATCCCAGATATCTTTCACAAGCAATATATAAATAGTCTCTCAAATTGCACATAAGGAACTAAATTCTTTAGGCTGAGGCCCGAAATATCCAAACTTTGGGATTCGAATGAGCACAAGTTTATAATCCAATCAAGATAGGAGGCCCATAGACAAAATCACGATGCTAGATATGATCATAATTTGAGCAGATGAATGGATGTGATGGACTTTGCATCAACAAATTGGTATGAATTCATGTCAAGATGGTATTTTTGAGATAGGAAAACTAACTTGATTCAATGTATTAAAAAGAGAAAATATGATTTGCCAAAATATTTTATTACAAACATAAGTTTATATTTATTATTATTAAAAAAGGATCATCGAGTAACTCCTTTTTATAAATATAAGAGTTGCTGAAATATTTTATTCAAATGTAGGTTTATTTATTAGTATTAATTCTAAAGTTTCATCAAGTAACTGTCTTTTTTATTTATCTCTATTTCAGAGATAAAATGTTGCAAATACTGATGATAATTATCCCCATTTTAGTGATAATTTATCTCTATCTTAGTGATAAATTATGCGAAATGAGAAAATAATTATTATTGATAATTATCGATGATGAACCAATAATCATCACAACAAAGTGAGAACTATTTTAAAGCAAATAGTGATATGCTTCCCAACACTTGTGATATGTAATGCAAGGGACCAACCCCTATTGGCCTAAGAGGCATGCTCAACACGATTATATGATGTACCTGCATAGAGGACTTCATTATAAGTTACATCTCCATGTGTACTTGCACCCCCATATGTATTGTCGCATGTACTCTCACATATACTCTCATCTACTCATGTACTCTCAAGTTGTACTCTCAATCCAAGTAAGAGAGATGTAGACAATGGGCAAGTACCATGTGGCACTAGATGATTGTAATTTGCCTATAAAAAAGGCCATGGATGAATGGAATAAATCCTGTTCCCTCATTTTAGAAATCCTATATCTTAGACAACCTATTCTATAAACTAGTTTACTACTACCTACATACTCCTATCTCTCTAATCTCCCTCATTTCCCCTTAAATTCCCTACAATTCCTACCCTCTAGCAAGGCAAACCTTTGCAATGGGTATCAAAGACAAGATCTTGGCAATTGGAGTGGTGCGCCATCATCAAAGAGGAGCAAGAAGTGCATTGGAGGCTGCTGGCTTTTGTCATCAGATTGCCATCTTCCAAGGGTTGTGACGCCTCAAACAAGTAACATCTTGATCCCAAATCGACTAAGATTCCAAGTATGATCATCCCTCTTTCCATCAGTTTTGGTTTCATAGATTTGGATTTGTGGCTAGGAATTGATGAACAGTGGAAATTCCACCAGATTTTAGACTTTATTTTCATTTTGAAGGAGATCTTATCGTATGATGTTGGTGAAGAAGAAGATGTAAACTGAACTTTGTGGCTATTCATGATCATGACTAGATCATGAGTTGTAAAGAGGTCTAAATCAAGTTCTGTAAAAGGTTCCTTAACCCATTCATATTGGTCCTTGAATGTCTGTGACTGATTGTTATTGATGGCTGGGATCTGGCAGGCTACAGTGGGTTGAAGTGGCTGGAAAACTTCTGCTATGGAAGAAAGTTCCAGTTTCTCGCAGAACTTCATGAGAATGCCCAGATTCCAGTGACCTGATCTCCATCAACGACGAAATTGATTCCTGGGAAGATCACTAGGGTGAGGATCTGTTCTTCCTGGCGTACAGCTTGCGAGCCGAAACTTGCAGCTACAATTGCCAATGGGAGCAGTAGCAATTGGAGTGGCTAACCAGGGACTGAACTCTAAAGCATGCCCCTCAGGGTTCCAAGGTTCAGATTGTGCAACTGCTGGTCCAGTGGCCAAAATTGAAGGCAGTAGGATCCTACCCGCCAAAATAACAGAAGAAAGTTGAAAATCTCGAGACCGCTTGCCAACAGCAGCACACCTTCGGTGCGGAGCTGAAAACCACTAGGGTTTGTAGATAGAGCATAAATCACTCGTCTGCAAGTGATATCTGGTCAGATGGGGCTACTAGCTATTGAAGATGAGGAAGGGAACCTTCCATGCACACTGTCAACAGTAGTGGCCAAATAGAGGCCAATGGGATTTTCAAGGCCTCCAAATGGCAGCATGGTAACTAGGTCGACAACAGGGAACAGGGAAGATTGACACTGGGACATTGGAATTCCCATCTGTTGCCAGATCTATGGCCAAAAACAGCCAATGACAAGAATTGATGCCAAGAAGTTGAGGGTCAGCACTACCCTCGTAGGCCTTGGTTAATCTAAGAATGTCAGCAGGCCTTGCGTGTGAGTTGGTGGCCCCATTTTGATCAACTGCCTAGATCTATCAGACTAGTACTACTAGATTTGGTTGAGGGTAGATCAGGCTCCTCAGAACCCCAAGTTTGGGCAGTTTTTGACAACTTTGATTTCTTGGAACCAATTTCATCAAAACCGAATCAGACCAATCGGTTCAACCAATCTGACCAGCAACTAGTTAACTCGTCATTCCAATCTGCTGTGGTTTACAGTATGTAAAAAACCGTCTGAACCATAGGAACCAACAGTCAAACCATACAAACCAGATCAATCAGTTCACTGGTTCCTAACAAGTGGATAGGCCCACCAGAGAGGAAGGAGGAATCATTCCTTTAGGACAAGATGCATCTCTCTTCTGCTTGCCTCATTAATCTCGTATTTGTTTACCTCATCCCCAAGTTGAATAACTGCTGTCAAAGAAGAAAGTAAAAAGGTGAATCTCCTAGGAATGTGGAGGGGTTTGCTCAGTAGACAATGATGCACATAAGATTACACACTACCACAGTTTATATAAAGCCCACTCCAAACAGAATAAATAATCAATTCCATTTACCCCATTTAGAGTTACCTTGAAATATTTTTTTTAAGCTAATGATATTAATATTTTATTTAATAGAAAAATTAAAACTAATTAACAAGTAATGATGATATAACAATTTAAATCGGTTCAAAGACCACTGGATGAACTGGTTTGAACCAAACCAACATATGTTTTAGTTTAATCGCTGGTCCGATTCTTAACATTGGTTGAAACTAGGCCAAAATTGGACGCTGTAATCAAACTTTTGCATTTAGAAAAATCCTGGAATAAGGCAGAGTGTCGACAACGGAAGAAGGATTCGTGGCCAGAATTTCCAAATTAGGCATGATCATCTATGTCCACCAATTTGGATTAGGCATTGGTTGGATCATACTTAGTAAATCAACAATAAGTTTTGGTAGATCAGATGGTTCTAAGTCTAACAGCAGAAAAAAGGTCCCAGGGTGGGCCTGTCATCTAGAGTTTCAGACTTAGCTTTGGCTGCACTCTTGCCAACAATAAGTTGGTCAACTAGACACATTTGGCAACCAGTAGCAACCAACCAGAGGGCAGATTTGGATCTAAAATTGGACCAAAACAAAGTGCTTCGACTGTTTTATCAGACCAAATACTTGGGAAATAGATTGAAATTGTTGGAAGTTTTCTGCATCTAGTTGAAAGAGGCTACTTGGCCATAAATTTCAGCACTCAAAATTTTTTTCAACATTGTGAATAGGTTTGGTTACTTGCTATTTGCTTTGTGTGGCTTGCTTGGTTCTTGAAACATGGTTAAAACACAGTCCGGGAACGTGAAAATCAGTGACATATCCTTGAATTGCAAGGTCAAATCAATGAGAAATTAAAATCTTTTGATTAGAAACCCAAGGTACGAATTGAGAAGATCCATGATACAATGGAAAGCCAAAGCTTACAAAATAAGATGAAGGAAATGTGTAATGATATCAAAATGAGGTGGGAAGAGTTTAACACCTTCATGAGAGAAGCATTGAAACAAGCCTTGGAAAAAATCGGCAAACACACTGGGGAAAGGTGGGATAAAAAAATGGTCCAAACGCAAGTCCCACAACAACGCCCGTTACACTATGAGCATAAAACCACTAGGGATTACAAATGAGTGGACACTAAGTGGGAATTCCCTACCTCCTCAAAAGAGTATCCTTCGCTTTGGGTGCTTAAGGCAAATAAATAAATACTTTGAGATGCATACAACATCAAATCATATGAAGGTAGACCGTACATCGAATCACTTGGAAGGTGATGTGCCCTTTCAGTATAATTGGAAGACAGGATGGTCAAAAACCTGAATGGACTAGATTCATCAAAGGCATTCAAAGCCAATTTGGGCCAATCCGCCTTGTGAGTCACAATGAGATGCTAACCAAGATTAAACAAGTTGGTTCTCTTCATGATTATGTGCTTGACTTCAAACTTCTCTCCCACCAACCAAGTGGGTGATCAGAAGAAGCTTCAATTGAATGTTTCATGGATGGTTTACATTACGACCTGAGAAATGAAGTAAAGGCACAACCTCCACAGGATGCGGCCCATGTAGATTTCTGTGATGGTGTAGGATAAAATTCAAGCAACCAAGAAGAAGTTTTCTCGCTCCAACCCACCAAGGGAAACTCTCCTTGAGGGCATTGTCCTTGCAAAGGATTTTGTTGATTCTTCAACTCCTGATGACGAGCAAACAGCTGTTGAGAACTCCCGTCTAGAGGTTATGGATATGGCGATTTATGTTGATGTTCCCTATCTTGTTGATAAGCATGATTCTGTTGAGCTTTATATTTTGAACCATATTTATGATGTCATACTAGAGGATTATAGGACCACTACTTGATAGCAGTGTCAAAAATTGAGGATCGTAGGATGGTAAAGGATAGAATTCAAGCAACCAAGAAGCAATGTTCTCCTTTCACCCCCTCCATTGGAACCTCTCCTTGAAAGCATTGTCCTTGTAAAGGATTTTGTTGATTCTCCGCCTTTTGAGGACGAGAAAATAGTTGTTGATAATTCCTATCTAGAGGTTATGGATATGGTGATTGATATCTGTGATATTTTGTATCATACTGTTGATGTCACACTTGATAATCGTAGGACCGCTACTTGGGGTAGCAGGCATATCGATGGCACACCACAGACTGCACACTCAAGCCACAGGATAGCTGCCATGATGGATGGCAGGCTATCCAAGCTATTTTGGGACCCAAAGGTAGGAGAAGCCTAAGGCCTAGCAGATCACATTCCGGTTCCTTTTCTCATCTACTTTTGTGGCATTCCATCTTCAATATCCTTCAGACTTGCTTCCTTCCAACTTATGATTTTGACTCCCCTTCAAAGCATATTTCTTGACCCTCGACTTGAGGGCAAGGCCAACTTCGAAGGGGGAGAGAATGCAAGGGACCAACCACTATTGGCCTAGAAGGTGTGCTCGACAGAATCACATGATATACTTGCATAAAGGGCTTCATTAGAAGTTAGATCTCCATGTGTACTTGCACCTCGCATATGTACTCTCACATGTGCTCTCACCTCTTCATGTATTCTCAAGTTGCACTCTCAATCCAAGTGAGAGAGATGGAGCCAATTTGCAAGTACCGTGTGGACTAGGTGGTTGTAATTGGCCAATAAAAGGCCATAGATGAATGGAAATGAGAATCGCTTCCCCTCACTTCAGAAATCCAATCTCCTACACAACCTATTCTATACACTAGTTTACTACTACCTACATGCTACTCTCTAATATCTCTATAATCTTGCTCATTTCCCCTCTAATTCCCTTCAATTCATACCCTCAAGCAAGGGAAACCCTTGAATGTACACCTTACAAAACTGATATGTTTCTACAACCCAAGAGTGTGCATATACTACAATACCAAAAACCAGGAATATAGAACAAAATATGGCAAGAATAGTCCTAATGGAAATATTACTAACAAGCCCAACTTTAGATGATTTCCCATTGCTTAAGTAAGGTCATGAAAAGCACATTAAACAACCTATTTATTAAGTTAATATTGGAAAGCCAAAAGGTTTGGAATGACAATATGCATTATAAGAGTATTAGAAGAGAAATTTCAATCCTGTTGGATGTTTGTTTCTCAGCGTAGTTTTCTCAACAAGGTTTAAGAGTTGTTAGGACTTTCCCAATATAGAAATGCTTCAAGTAATTCGGTAAGATCCCTGGTACAGTTTGCTCTGTCATGGTCCCTAATGTATAGTGGTTTGCTGGAGCTTGGCATACCACAACCTCCTTTCATTTGCAAAAACCAGAGAATCTAGCAGCACCCACTAACATTATACTTACGAAGGAACTAAAGCCCAACTGTTTTGATTTGTAAATCAACTAACGGAAGGGAAATAGCCCTGTATCCACACAAAAATTACTCTTAGGCAATTTATAAGTAGGGAATGGACTCATGGTACAACCACTGGCCATCATCATGGATGTATCATGATTTGGAAGCGCTCCCATGCTGGAAGACCCTGGGCACAAAGTCTTGGCCCTTTCTTCAACTCAATTGGAAACTCTTGCAAGTGGCACCTGCGTTCACCATCGCCCGGCATTAATGGGTAACGACATAGGAGTATCCAGAATTATCGAAGCAAACCTAGGGCCTCCCTCAAGTACAAAGCAGCCGACTAGCTGCATTTGTCTTCTCGACTGTCCATCTGATGCAACTTTTATCTGATCAAGAGGTCAAGGTTATGAGTCACTCAAGGCAAAGACGAGCGCCTTAGATAACCGAAAAACTGAAGTGTGTATCAGGATGGACCTCTATCTAATCATCAACAACGAAAGCTAAAATCAATTGATTTATGGTGAAAATCTTCCATTTCCGTCCCACGCCCAATCCAATGTGTTTCCAAAATAGCAGAGGGTCTGGATCTCTAGACGAAGGGCTTAATTGAAACAAAACCCCAAAATACGGGGAGGAGGCACAGAATATCATCCTCAGCTCAATTAGCAAAAGATTCTTCTACACTTCCGAGAAGAAGAATAACAATGGCCAAAGAGAAATTAAAAAAAGGTGATTTCTTCAAATAAAAGAATCAAGAGTTTACCATTCTCCGACGGGTTGAAATGCCACAAGAAATTATAGACAATCTGTCATCAGCAACAAGAACAAAAAAAAAAAATCCCTCTTCTGCTTTCTTAGACGCTACACGAGAACAGCGAAGAGCTGTAGGACCCTTTGATTCTCGTTTTGGACGCGGATGTTTTGTAAATGGACGCGCATTTGGTGGAGCACGATGCTTCACCCTAAAATGGAGGCAAAATTTAAAGGTGGGCTGTCCATTGAATTGAATAAAATCAATATCTAAACCATTATTTAATTTTTTTCCTAAATTATGTTTGTCATAAAAAAAAATTTACAGTCATTTGTTCTCTGTTTAACCCAATATAATTCGAAAAAAAGAGATAAAAATCAAACCATCAATACATAGGTCTATTATTTTATTAACATTAGCGTTGATATTTTGAATCGGATCCATGCATTATATTCCAAAATAAAATTATATATTTATATTCAAATAAATTAAAATAATATAACTTTTACATAAGTAATGTTAATTTAAAAATAGATATTTTCACATTTTTATTCTTACAGCTCATACAAAATAATCAATGATCTTATATTTTTTACCTCATAATATTTAATTTTAAATAAAATAAAATGAACGATTGAGAAATTACGTATGGAATACATGTGGCCTATTTTCTTACACAGAATGGGCGGAGCAAGGTGCTCTTTTTCATCCTTTCTCATTTGTAACCACCAGTTACGTAGTCTCTTGGTAACAATGGGTTAAAGAGAACCCATATATGACATTCTTGACACAAAGATCATTTTGTGGGTTCCACCTTAGCCGATGGGTCATACTGAGACTTTGGAAAGGAAATAATCTGGATTACATACCCTTTACAAAAAACCCATAGATTTGATTCCAAACTAATGGGTATGATATTTGGGCATGCGATTAATTCACCCCACAAGCGTCTCGCGAAAAATCCATAAATTTGTTTCTAAATTTGCTCGTATGACATTTGGCGTGAGGTTAGTCCACTCCTACAAACCGTTTAATATATATGAAAATAATATGTATATAGATGAGAAATATTTCACTAAAATTAGTTTTAATGAAATTTTATATGTAATTTTGTTGGAGCCAACAATGTTCTTTTGATTAGATCAAAATCGATTATGTTAAAAATTCAAGAGGACCATATCAATGAAGATTCTTTAAAGTCGTATAATTTAATACTAAAAACACTTTTTTAGTATAACCATACAATGTATGATTTATTTTGACCTAGTCAAAACATTACGATTGGCTCAATTGGCAAGGTATATAAAAATTTCAATAAAATTAATTTCACTCTTATAAAATATGCAAAAATTATTTTATGTTATAAGTTTCATAATTAGCATTAGTGAAACCTTTTCGTTTAAGCTCATGTTCGTGGTTATCAAAAAATCTAATCCTATAAAACTTGTTATTGTTATCATTTTAATTAAGATACCCAAAGTCATTTTGTTAGAATACATATATTGGCTACCCCATTTAAAAAATTATAAAAATTAATATAAAATAAAAAATTATTTAGATCTATCCACTTAAGAATTATTTCGTATAATCATTCATTTATAAGAGAAGAATATTTTTATCAAACTAATGGTGTTTGAATCAAAGTTTGTTTGTTCATAAATTAATTTTACAAATTTTAACGAGTTTATTTGCACCCTCAAATGATTTCTATTTTATGATTTTTGCAAATCTTTAATTTGGATATTTTTAGTTTAACCAAACTAAAAAGTTTTGCAAATACTTATTATGAAACCAACGTCGTATAATTATTTTCCACTTATGTATGCGTGTATATGTGTATGAGAAATAATTCAATATAATCGGTGGTATGCAATCCTTTTATACAAGCTTTTTACTTTTTATCAATAATGATTTTTAAATAAAATCTATTCCATCCATCATGCTTAATTCTATTTATTTCCATAAAATTGATTTGTTTTTGCTAAAATAGATTTTGTGAGTTTACTTAATTGCAAATTGGACTTATATTTTATGGTTTTGAGTTCAAACCGAACTCAACTAACGCAACCCAAATTCAGTATTGGCAGTTATCCAAATTGGGTTTAACCTAACCCGATTTAAGAAATTAGGTTGGTGTGGGTTGGAAGTTAAGGCAACCCGATTTGTATATAATATGTATATATATATAATATTTCCATCATAGCTGACCCTTCATCCCTTCTCAGCCTCCCTGAATACTTGCTTCCCTGCCATATGAAAATAGCATCCTTGTTATGCACAAATTTCATGAGAAGGAAGGGAGGTTCCTTGAGGTGGAGTTGCTGCAAGGGTTTTGAACAAGAAAATCTCTTTTAACAATAGGCATTCATGCCATGCCACAAGATTATAAACATGTTTAGGGAGCAACAAGTAAACCATCTCCATTGCCTTGCTTTCAATTTTGCTAGTTATAATAGAATTCAAAAACAAAAAGATGCATTTTGGTTTTGTACGGGGGATGTGATTCCTTATGAAAAAGTTGAATATATGAATAAAAACAAGTGGCAATTGGTAGCAAGAAATGGAGGTGAACAGGGGATCTTGATGCAGTCCAAAAATGTGGTTTTAATAAGCCATTTTCCTCCCCATTTGAACCAACTTGTGAATGATTTTAAGTGAAATGAAGGCGACATGTGGGTCCTATAAAGAAAGGGGTGGAAATTTGTCATGAAAATGGACAAAAGGGGACTACTACTCGTTTGAAATTTGTCACGAACTTTTGCTCGTTTGAAATTTGGCACCCAAAATGACTTTTCATGAACAACATTCTACAATAATTTTAAAGAATCGGTAAAACATTTTAAATCTAGTATGACAATTATGGTTTCGATTCGATTACCCAAACAGAGATCCTAATTGCCCCTAAAATTTTCAAATTATTAAGAGAAAGATTATAGCATTGTACTTAGTTAATCCAATACAAAGGTGTGAATACATAGATAAACTTAAATTTAATCCAATACAAAGGTGAGAAAGTTAATCCAATACAAAGGTGAGAATATGTAGATAAACTTAAATTTAATCCAATACAAAGGTGAGAATACGTAGATAAACTTAACTTGTATCAACCCGAATTCAATCCGATTTTTTAGAATTGGGTTAGGATTTTACAAATAAGGTTAAGGTTAGGATTGGATTGAGTTGGATTTTTACAAATAGAGTTAGGATTCGAGTCAACTCGACTCGATTTACACCGCTACTGTCTTTTACATATTTGGAAAATAAACTCTATAAGTTTTTAAATTTTACAACTTTAATTCTTTATAATTCATCAATTGACATTGCAGATGACATTTTTTAAAATTTAGAAACAAATATGCCCTCACTTCCTCCACGTAGTATAACACAATAAGGCTTTCATCAACTATGTCCGCAACATATGCTCTCTCTACAACCCCATCTTCACCTTAAAAATGGGTGCCTAGACTCTCATCATCATTGCTACTCTAACCTAGCCCACGAAGCTTGGATCTAGAAATGCTACATCTTCACTGGTACAACCACCAAGCTTCCCATAGGAGGATTTTCAAAGCTAACAAATTCATTATGGGACAACATGTTCAACTCTCCCCACCTTTGTGATGGAATAAACCTGCCTGTAGGCTTGGTACATAGCATCCCACGTACTCTTATGGTAAAATCTTTTGAGTATATAAGGCTAATCTTTAATACAATGATAATCGATTTCCTTATAAACCATTAACTTAACATATAAACATCTTATTGTTTAATAAATGACACAAATTCAAACTAAATAAATGAATATATGTATATATATAGGAAACTAATCTAATATAATCAGTTGTATGGAAATACTCATATAACTGGTTGATTTTGCATAAAATTAAAAATTTGAATAAGAACCATCTAAAATATTTAAAATTATGCAAAATTTAGGTTTTCATTATTGATATCATTTTACAAAAATGTTTAATAACTAAGGATTCACTTTCAAATAATTTTTTGGCATATATAAGTTTTTAATCAATATAATTTTTGGCAAAATTAGGAAGTATATGTTGAATAATATTATGGATAGATTAGGTTTGGTAAAAACTTTAATTTTCATCCAAAATTAACTGGATTGATTTAGATAAGAAATAATATGCCAATAAAAGTTTATGGACTCATGGGAAACATGGAAGAAAAGTAGTTAAGAATGCTAAAAGATGATGGTAAGGGAAATGTTTGTAGAATTTTGAAGGTGTGAGTGATGGAAAGGAGGCATTTATGAATTGATAAGGATGAGATTCAAATGAAATAGATATGATAATGCTATGATAGCACAAATATATGATTTAGTGGTATGAAATCACTATGAGTAGAGTGGCGCAGTGAACCATGATGGTGTTTATAATATACCTTATTTGAATGTTTGAATCTCACCTTATTTGAATGTTTTAAATGTTATTCTTTTACAGTGTAATTGATATTGAAATGATGAAATTGTGAAGTTTCACCAATAGGTGTTGGAAACCAAATTCAGTTCTGTTTGTTTGATTGGTTTGTGATGGAATCATTGGATTTGTTAGATTAATACGATTATGTGAGCCTTATTGGTTGTGATTGAAGGTATGTGTATATATGATTGAATCACTTTGCTTGTGAGCATATTGATATGAATGAATTGGCATGTGTGCCATGATTGTGTAAGTGACATTAGATTTCACTATAGTTGAATTGAGCTACTTTGATTGATGTGATTGACTGATGGATATGATTGATGAAATTTGATATCTGTGGGTTACAGAAGGGCTTGGAAGGCATGGATGCCTTGGCGATATAGATGCCAGGATGGCATGGCTATAATATGACATGTCAATTGATACCACAGAGTGTGGGCATGCATTGGTGGCATGGTATTTGATGTTTTATATTATGGGTATGGTAGCATACTATTTTATCATGGAACTACTATGGATTTACACATGTTATGGATGAGATTGACTATTGTCAATGATAGCATATATATGCATTTTGATTAGAATGAATTATTATGTGTACTATAATTGAAAATGATAAATTTTAGCATTTCTATGTGTTGAATGATGTGATCGGATCAGATTGTGATTGGAATGACAAAATTGTGTAATCCCATGTATTGGATTTAACTGATTTACATTTGGTTGATTGTTTAATTAACATGCTATAGAAATTGCATTACATAGCATTTCATCATGAGTCATGAACGTGATGGGCATGATTGAATTATGTGTATGTCTTGGTGTTACGTGAGACGAGAGATGTTTGGATAGAAGAAGGATGCGTGGGTGGCATGGTTATGAAGGCCTGTTTGGCCTGGATTGGATTCCGCCTGTGATAGCGAAGAGGTTTATGATGGCCTGGATTCCGCTTGTGATGGCTATGTTGACATGAATGCATAGTTTCGATGACAAATAAAACTTGATTAAAGATTATATCCTAATGGTTGTTATCAAATTTTTAGCATATAAAATCAAGTTGTAGGTCATAAAGAAAAATGAGCACAGAAAATATATTCTATGGAGACAAGGCTTGAGCAAGGAAAAAAGCAAGAGATGAAGTGTTGTAATAGACAAAGCATGAACGAAAAGGACTCGACTATTTCCATTCGTTTGTCAAAATGGAAAACTACATCCAATGGATGCAAGACAATTTGTATATAACAGATTTTGTCAATTACAAACAAGCCACAGTTATGACAATGGTTGTCTGATGAGAACAGATAAAGGCGAAAGAAGTGAAGACCTTTTCAATAGAACAAAAGACTTCGTTTGCCATCAATAGACAAAGTAGATAAGCAAGAATCGTATGGGAGAGAAGAAACTTCATCTATCTCAAGTAAGCCAATGATCATCTACTGTCAACAAACAAAGCGCAATAAGCAAGGAGCAAAGCAAAAGATTTGTTAGTGATTATCTTTTGTTAATAAACAAAGCAAAGAAATATTCCATCAGACAAAGGTAAGAAGAAAACCCATCTGCAAATCAACACTTTGTCTATTACTTACAATAAACAAACCCAACAAACGATGCTCTGAAGCATCAAGATATTTATGCCTTTATGAAAAAATAGATAAAGAACTTGAATGGTGAAATTCATCTGGCACTAATAAAAAGAATGATTCATCTGTCACTCATGAAAGACAAACACGAAGGAACTTTGTCTTATGTACAGTTGGACAGATACTTCGTCTATCATAAGTAAAAGACGAACAACGGCCAGAATGAATTATTGGTCTTCGCCTAACATTAATAACAATCTTTCTATATTGATAAAAACAACAACCATTATAGTAATACCTCGATTAGAGCTTATTGAAAAATCAGAAAACATCAGTAGTGATGTAGCACATTTGTAATTTTCATGTCTATTCGTTTAGTCATAGTGACTACTTCACTTCCAAATTTAGTTTCTCTTAGCCATTATTATTTCAGGTAGGTAATTATATGAGTGATGATAAGTGAAATATAATGATGCAATAGTTAGATGCAAAATAAAGTAATCAAGTAGACAATATACACAACAATTTTTATAGTAGTTTGGGAACCTTGTCCCTACATCACCTCGTCTAAGAGCACATACTTATTGTACCTTAGGTTCCACTGTATCCCATATAATAGAAGTACACAAGTGCTCCCAACACTTTGCTAAATTCTAGCTCTAGGGGGGGGGGGGGGGGGCCGGCATAAACAGTGTTTGCAACACACTTCTAGATTCCAGCTCCAGGGGGCATAAACATATTGTTCCTAGTACTCTTCTGGTTTTCACAAGCTCACCAGGAAATTCACTAGTTTTAAAGATCACCAGCAAATTTGTTGGTTTTCTAGAGCTCAGCAATAACTCATATAATGTCATTTTCTTAAACTCACCACAAACTCATATAGTTGATCAATATCACTCATTTTGCACGTTACATTGCCTCTTTTACTAGGCTAATTTGTATACTTTTACTAGGCTAATTTGTACATAGTTTAAAAATATATAAAATGATATCTCATTGAAGTACATTAGATACCAATACTCCAAAAATATGATTAAGATAGATTTTTTATGGCTCTTCATCTATTAATGTAATGGAGATTGATTATCTAGGAGGAAGCATAGTTTAATTGAGAGATGTTACTCATTTAAGCTCTATTCTTATTTTTCTCTCAACTTCCTCAACCTTCTTCGTTGATACTGTACTACTTTTATATTGCTTTAGAAATTTCTGTCAATTTAAGGTAGTTGGCTTCGAATGTTGAAGATTGTTTTGAATTTTCTCCCATTGTAAACGTGTCTTCTTAATAAAATTGTTGTAGCTGGAAAGCCTGCAGCGCTGTCCTTGAAGAAGATGCCTTTCCAATTTTGGCAAACATTAGATAAAGTATTTTCTACATAACTGACTTTTTCATTATTTTGGAAAGATGCTCATTAAGTTTGAAGGGATGTGACCTTTGAAAGTTATAATCTTTTTCAGCATGAAGATTGCTTTCCTTTAAATTTCTTTCCATCTTAAGCTAAGCTTGATTTGTCCAATTTATGAAGTAGAATCTACTTTGAATGAAAGCTTGACTGGAAGTGCAGTCAACAATGTTTGGTACAAGTGGCTTCTACTTGCCATGATATACTATAGAAATTCAACCATAGTTTGTTTGAGGACTTTTGTCTGGTCAAGTCTTAGATTGTCTTTTGTAAGTAACAAACAAATTGGCCTTGAGCAGATCCACACAATAGACAACTTCACCTTTGTAAATTTGTTATATCATTATAACATTTTACTTCATCTTCTAGTTATCTATTGTAAGTGATAGATAAATTCGAAAGGTGCAGATGAAGTTCTTCTCTTTATGTTTCATCAAATAAAGTTACTTTCAGCAGATGAAGTTTCTTTTACCAGATAATTTTTTTTTATCAAACGAAGTAGCTTTGTCTGTTGTAAGTAATAGACAATTCTTATTGACATAGATAAGCCTTCTTTATGGCAAATGAATTTAGTTTATCTTTTTTTTTTATCTATAGAGATCTACAAATGAAGTTGAAAACTACAGACAAAGTTACAAACCATAGACAAAGTCTTTCTAATAATTTATCTGTTGGTTTTTTTTATCATAAGTGATAGACAAATCCTCTTTTTAGTCATTCATCTGATGGGTTATCTGTTAGAAGTAATAGATAAATCATTGGGGCATAGATGAATTATTTCTTCAGCAGTTGTCTGATGGTTTGTCTGTTGCAAGTGGCAGATGAACTTGTAGAGGAAAATGGATGGACAAAGTTGTTCTTCTGCTGTGCTGTTTCTACTTCATCTTCTATCTTATAGACAAGTTCCTTGATCTTCTTCAATTTTAGATAGACTTTATATGAGAGACAAATGCTTGAATAATTTGACTCTATTTATAACTCTTCATTTGTTTGAGTTCAGCTCCATTTCATCTCTGCTTCTGCACATTGCATTCGTCTTTGTGTTGCGGATAGATATTGAGTATAAGCAGTTTATTTGACTTGTTTGTGGAACAATTTGTCTTAGTTTACTTGAGGTAGATGCTATTTGATATTGACTTTATTTATAGGAGATTTATTCAATCACTCATTGAAACTTGAACTTTATAGCTACAGATGTACTTTATGGCTTCTTTTCAAAGTTTTTGTGCCATTCTTTTGTAGCATTCTTTTCTTCTTTTGGTTAGTAGATTTTGCTTGCTTGATGTATTCTCTGTATATGCTGTCCACTATATTTGAGTTGTTTCTCTGTATATTTATATCTGTCTCTACAATATTTGAAAACATAATTGTTAGTACCACAAATGTTCACTCATATGTTATTGCTCACTATCAAAACTTGATTGTTTGCCATTACCATTTGGTTCAACAAAAGGATCTTCCCATAATGTAGAGATAATGACCATAAAGATTTGTCGATTAAAGCTTATAAAAGATAGATGATAATTTAAGCTCTTAGCTATGGGTGGAAAGATTTACAAAAGGTTAAGCTCATTTGAAATATCTTCCTTCACCGTATTTGAATCTTCCAACTTATCTTCTTAAATAGATCTTTAGAAACTTGACCATTGCAAAGGAGTGCATTGGAATTGATGCAAGAATGAGATCAACTTTGAATGTAGAAGACCATTGTGCCGTTGTAGTGCATGCCTTCTGATTTGTCTCAAGCTGCTGCAATGCCATTCTTTTACAAAGAGGAGGATAAGTTATTGTTGAAATATCTTTTCTCATTTTGGCTTAACATAACTAGAAAATCTGTAGCGCTGCTTATTATCGAAAATGGTGATTGAAACATGTCTGTGCAATGAAAGCATGATTGCAGATGCCATTTAGATGCAAGTTATATAAATCAATTATCCTTGTATAAGTCATGACCTCTCTCTGTCTGCATTTGTCTATCATAAGTCTTTAGATGAACTCTGGCACCATAAACAAATTTGAACTGATCGACATACAAACTCTGCTTTGTCTTGCTCGAACAGACAAAGTAAAATGTTCTTCTTTTATTTCATATTTGTCTGTTAAAAGTAACAAAGGAATTCTGCTTTACTCTATCTTGGATGAATTAGGCTCTGACTTCGTCTATAGATTTGTCTGTAGTAAGTTGCAGAAGAATTTGCCTATGCATTGAAGTTTACTTGTCCAAGTAGCTACTTTGTCTATGCAGCTTCGTCTTTCTTCACTGTGTAGCTTCGCCTTTCTTCACTGTGTAGCTTCCACTTTGTCTCCAATAAGTTATAGACAAATTTTGATGTCGCAGAAAAAGTCGAATCCCTCATTTATTCTGGTTTTTTAGAATAGCTCATAGAGTTTGTTTTTGCAACTTCTTCCTTACTTTATTCTTGATTTATCTATCTTTGCTCAAGCAAATTTGCTCTACTTTGTCTTTTACATATTACTTTTTTATCCTCGGGCAAATTCTTTCTTCTTGCTTAGCTGGTTAGATAAAGTTTTTTCCCTTTGTGCATAGTAGTTCAGGTGACTGTCTTTTTGTCATTCTTCTTTCTTCATTTGCTTGAGAGTATGATGGAATTGCTTCTTCTTATTTTGTCTTAGACAAACTCTGGCTAATCAATGGTCTATAGCTTAAGCTTTTTTATTGTGGCTTCATCTTCAACTGTTTCTATCATTGCATTTGTCTGTGGAGATTTCTCATTGGATTTTACAGTCAAAGCAAAACTCCTTGTATCTTGTCACCAAAGCCTTATTTTCTTCTTCCTCTTCTTTCGTGATCTTCAGCAATTTAATCCTTTTGGAACGTAGTAGATAGTTGAGGTTGCTGATTGCAGTTCTTTACTTAGGAGTTTTCTACACTTGTTATGTTGTTAGCATCATATAATCAGAATGTATATATTCTTATATGATGTGCATGCGTTGTGGAGCAGAAATAATATACATTTCTTATTTAATCACATAAGATGAAAACTCAATAGAGTATAGTGCTAAATATGATTCAATAAATTAACACATTAAAGAATGATATATAAATGCCTCATGAAGTGAAATATGTATGCTTGTATAATTAAACATTCATGATTATGTATATGTTTCAAGCATATCATAAAATGTCAATTAATATGTATTGTTAATAGTATATGTACTCATATTATTTCATCTTAATACAAGTTTTGTTATCATCAAAATAATATATAATAATCCTGACACCAAACTGTCTTCTTCTTCTCAGATCATCTTCTTCCATAGCAATAAAGGGGAGAGCTTGGAGTTGCATAGTGGGTATTTTTCCTCTTTAGGCAAATCCTTGATGCTCTAATGCTTGCCATGGTTGCTTAAAGACCTTGCTAAAATCTTGCCACAGTACATGAGAGATCTTCTTCCTCATGATGTGGTGGGTTCTTTAAGCCATGTGCATAGATTCATTAGAGCTTAGACTTTGAAGCTTTGGACCTAAACAATTATAAGAACTAAGCTAATAAATTTGAGAAGCTTAAACATCTTAAAACAGTCTGTGAACTCCATTAGTGGGCGTAACAAATGGCTTGAAGAGATGAACCTCCATTAAAGAACCATGAAATCCATCTTTACAAAGATATTGATGATGGGAGATGGGTATTTTCACACTCAAACAAAATCAAGGAGATGACTCTTTGATTGAACTCCTCTCTACTTAAACAACTTTGAGAATTTTAAGAAAATCAAATCCATGAGAAAGATGACACCATCAATGGAGCTTGAAAAACCCATTTATGGAGTTGGAACGTAGTGTGCCCCACTCAGAGGTGGGGATCACAGATTATGGTGAAGATGGCATGGGCCTCAACCCATCATTCTAAGTTGTCTAAGTAAGATGACTAAAGGATCCCAATTAGCATTAATCATTGTCGCTAGCATTAACCATAATTAATCTTAATCTCATCATGATTATACTTAATCCCAGCCCGTCAATCTAATGCAATCACCACGAGCATGTCACTTGTGACCTGTCTCTATGGTCTCTCATAAGCTAAATGGCAAAGATCACCCGCTTCTAATTCTTTGCAGAATATTGGAGAATATCATGCACTTAGTCATCTAAGTTTCAAATCGAGTTACTAAGTCATTGAGTCATGACTCATTGAGTCAACCTAAGCAAAATTATCTTCAATTAAACTAAATCTAGTCAACTTGGTCCCACTTTTCCTAATCTTCTCACAGGTAATCAAGAGATTCGAGTCTTCTTTAAGTTACCGAGTCATGACTCACTAAATTAAATCTAATCAATCTAGTTTCATTTTTTCTAAGCTTCTCACGAGTAATTAAGAAAACTGACCACTTTTTGAGTTACTTAGTCATGCCTCATTAAGTGCAACATTCCCAGTCTACCTATTCCTATTCTTCTTAGGCTTCTCTTGGGAATATGGGATTGCCGAGCTGCCAAGTCACTAAGTTGTGACTTACCAAGTTAAATCCTATTATGACTCAATCAAAGTCATCCAACCTTCTTAGGCTTCCTATAGTTATAAGGAGAGTCGAGCAACCTAATTACCTACTTTTTTTTAATGTCTTTTACGTCTAAACTCAAAGACATTACTTGGTCTTGATTTCTTCCCTAGATAAACCAATGAGAATAATAAAACCCTTTCTTTAAGTTGACCTAGCGCCTAGTGACCTAGTTTCGAGCTATGTCATCCTCTCTGTCCACCACCTTGAGATGATCTATAAAATATTAAGTCATTCCATAAAATATTAAGTCATTGTAATGTGCTCGACGATCCCAAAGAAACCACATCCACTTAGAAGAGTGTTTATTTTGGGTCTCCAGGTACATGATACTTTTCTTTTTCATAAAGGGTTTTCTTCCTTTGTGAAGATCTAATTAGGATTACTAGTGGTCTAGGATATGAGCATATAATTTTTTGATGTACAAAAAAAGTATAATTATTTGAAAATATCACAAATGAAAATTATTTTATTCATTTCATAATCATAAAAAATGTGCATTGGTGTACAATTATTTCCATTTCATTCTCTTCTTGCCTTCATAAAAAAATGGTGAACCTAATGTAAAACATCCCACACTTCATCTATAAGGAAAAGTAGTACTGATGTATCGTAGAGGCCATTGTTTACAAAATTGACTTAGTCCTTTCGCTATTGGAAGATCTTTAGTTATTCTTGTACTCACTCTCTCTGTCCATGTACAATTTAGATGACAAACTATTTGACATTCAGATTTCTATTTGGTATTAGTTTTGCCACCAAAACTTCGATAGAAGAATCCCTCATTCCTTTGTGATGTGCCAATTGGCCAAGCACTAGTTGTCTACAAGATGGAAATAATTGAATCAATCCCTACTGTTCTTGAGTCTATTTCTATTAGCCTGAACCTACTATGATACCTAGGCTGTATAGCAAAGCTAATATCCAAGTGATGTAGGAAAAATAGATAGAATGTGCAAGTGTAAAAAATAGAATGTAGTAGAAGCACACAAGCATAGAGACAATATGAACATAATGAATTATAATGGTTCAGGGCCCCTTGGCACCTACTCCACTCTCCAAGGTTTTCTCAACCTTGGGTTCTACTAAACCATGTGGAATCATACATCCCTTGGTTTTCCGAGCTAACTAAGAACTCAACAATGATCGGTTTTTCTAAGCTCACCAATAACTTCTATAATGTTAGTTTTCCTATGAGCTCACCAACAAACTTATACAAATTGGTTTTCAGAGCTTACTAGGAACTTCCCCTAGTTTTCAGAGCTAACCAGAAACTCCCCTTTACAAATATAACATGTACAAATAAACTATCCCTAGTTAGGCCTAAGGTGTACACAATTTAAGCTTTAATAAAGATATGCAATAAACCTCACCGTGCTTTTGTTCTACTCTGGAGTGGTATAGATGTAGCTCTAGACTCCTTTTGTTCGTTGAAGCTTGTTGAAATGAATGCATTTTGGAGACTTGAGTATCATGTGATTAATCATTGTTAAATGTACTCAAGAGTCTTCTTCTTCTTCTTCTTCTTCTTCTTCTTCTTCTTCTTCATTTAAACCTTATTAATAATCTTTAAATTCATTCTAGTCGTTGCAACTTCTTTTGGTCTGTTTTTGACCAATTTAGATTACATTTCTAACACTTAACATAATTTGCCTTTTAAGCATTTTTCAGAGCCTCTGAAGTTAAACTTTAGAGCCTTTGAAGGTCAGGTTCTTATTAGTTGCCATTTCTATGTATAACTTTAGAGCTTCTAAAGTAAGTCTTCAAACCTCTAAAGTGCCTTTAAAGGTCTGACATTCCCAACCACCATTAACAACTACATTTCTAGAATATCTAAAGCCAACTTTAGATGTTTTGAAGTCCCCTTGGAACATTGTTATTCCTAACGACTATTTCTTCACCTCTGAAGCTTTTGTCTCTTATCTAATGCAACTCTGAAGAACCTTTGAAGCTCCTGTCTTCTCTTTTGAAGCAATTCTGAAGTTGCTCCAAAGCTTGAATTTCCTTCTAAACATCCTTTGAAGCTTGAGGCTTCTTCTGAACATACTCTAAACGTCTCTCTGAAGGTTCCTTGGAACTTCTTCTGAATATCCTTTGAAGCTTCTTCCTTCCTTTCTAAATTCAAAGTTCTCCCTGTAAAACCTTCAAACGCCACTTCTTGAACTTTTGAAGCTCTCTCTAAAGCTTAAAAACATCCTTTTGAATTTGTCTGCATCACGTCTAAAGCTTCTTCTGAATCTAGAAATCTTAGTAACACTTCAGTAATTTTGTTTATCCTATTGAGGTGGTAGCTCAAGAGGGGAGGGGGCATGAAATTTTTTAACCAAATAAAGTAAAGTGTTGTAAACCAATATATCCTAGATCATGCAGCACAAAGACAAGGGTATTTTTATAGTGTTTTAGCCTAACCTGGTACCTACCCCACTCTTTGAGTCAGTCTTGCTATACTTAGGTTTTACTAATAACTATTGGTTTTCCCAAGCTTACCAATAAACTCTTACAAACTATTGGTTTTCAAGCTTATCAATGAACTTATTGGTTTCCAAGCTCACTAATGAACTTGTTGGTTTCCAAGCTTACCAATGAACTTGTTAGTTTTAAAGCTTACCAACAAACTCGTACATTATTGGTTTTCCTGAGCTTACCAATGAACTCTTATAAACAACAAATCTCACTACTTGTTGCACCAAATGAATGGTAAAATAACTTGTACAAGTAAATGCCTCTAGTTAGGCTAATTTGTATGCAAGATAAAATGCAAAAGTACAAAATGAATAGACAATATAAAGTTTAAGATCAAACTCCAGGAATTGAAGATTTTTGAGCTTTGAGTGCAGATTTACAATCAACACATTGGAGCTGTGATATCTTGGAAGAAAAAACTTGAATAAATGTAGATGCTTTGTAAGTGTTCTTTTCTTATTTGATTGGCTTGAGTTACTTCTATTTTGAATGGTTTCTTATCTCTCCCTTTATACTTGATTTGAAAATCTGCCCGTTGGAGAAGATGACAGTAATTAAATGTGGGTGAATTAACATAATTTTCTGCCCATTTGAAAAATTCTCATTGTTTCTCACTAACTGAAGGCAATTTAGCAATGTCTGGAATGAGTAGTTGTGTCTGATATTAATATTTTAGACTTAAATGAGTTAAATATCTTACGACAGACTTCACTTGGCTATGTCTGAAATAAATCGCCATGTTCGAAATTAGATGGCCATGTACGAAGTTGATATCTTGGACTTAGACTTGCATTCAACTTCCAATAGACTTCTCTGAGTTATGTCTGAAAGCAAGTAACCATGTCCAGAATTGAATAGTCATGTCCAAAGTTAATATTTTGGACTTAGATGAACCGTTTACTTTCCAACGAACTTCTTTCACCTATCTTTGAAAATGATTTGCCATGTTCGGAATCGAGTAGCAATGTCCAAAGTTAATATTTCAGACTTGAGGTAGTATGGATTATCTTCACTCATGATTGAGTTCTAGCTATGTTCGGAAATGAGATGGTTGTTAGTATAAATGCATAGTTTCGATGACAAATAAAACTTGATTAAAGATTATGTACTAATGGTCATTGCCAATCATTTAGCATGTAGAATCAAGTTGCAGACCTCACAGAAAAATGAGCACAAAAAGGATATTCCAAGGCATCAATCTATCTGACTGAAAAGCTTGAGTGAGTGCAGAAGCAAAAAATGAAGTACTGCTATTGACAAAACTCAAATAAAAAAGAACCAACCGAGTTTCTATTCATCTATCACAGTGGAGATTATATTTGATGAATGCAAAGCAGCATGCATACAATAGACTTCATTTATCATAAGTGAGCCATAGTCATATAGCTCACCAAGCCCATGATCATCTGTTAAAAACAGATAACTGTGGAGAAGTGGACTTTCTTTGGTAGAGCAATGGAGGTTATTTGGTGGAGCAATAGAGTTCGTCTGCACCTCTAAATTTGTCTACTACTTGCAACAAACAATCCAACAGATAAAAGGTTAATTTGTCTGCGCCTTAATAATTTATCTGTTACTTACAACAGACAATCTAATAGATGAAGTGCTAAAGAAAATTTATTTATGCTCCAACAGTCTGTATGTTACTTATAATAGACAACCCAAAAAATGAAGTACTGAAAAGATGGTTCATTTATGACTTCATGATTTGTCTATTATGCAAAATGGACAAACCAATAGAGAAAGTGCTAGAAAGACTATTCATCTACATTAGCTGGATTCATCTATTAGTTACCATGGACAAACTAAAAGATGAAGAGACTTTGTCTGATTAACAACTGAACAGATACTTTGTCTGTCATAAGTGAAGACGAGCAATGGACATACCAAATCATTAGTCTTTGTTCAGCATTAATCACAATCTTTCCATATTGATGAAAGGAATTAGCCATTGCACCAACTCTTTAACCGATACTTCTTAAGAATCAAGAAATTATCTTCTCCAAGATCAGTGTTGCAGGCATTCCATCAGACAAAGATTAAGCAAAAGTCAGAGAATTCAAACATGTTAATTAGAATGGTCTTTTGTCATTAATAGAGCTAACCTACTACCAACAACTGAAAATTCAAAGTTATTATAAATGCAACATCATTTGATCAATAAGTAATCAAGGAAAATATTCAATACATTCTTGAAAGCATTTATTAAACTGAGTCAACCTTCTGCTATCTTTCAAGAGTCATGAGCTTTGCATTCAAACCTTCCTTAACTTTCTTTGAAGGCTCCCAACCATCTTTTGGGAAGATCATTTACTTCTGCATTTAATTTTCAGAAAACTTCCCCTGTGTTTATTGAGGAGTATCCGTGCTTTAACTTTTGATGTTCATTACAAGTCCCTTGAGCTAGTGGTTGAGACTAGACTTAAGAAGAGTTGATCTTGTCTGAGTGCAAATAAGAGCTATTTATTTATGCCTCCTAGAGTTGAAACCTAGAAGAGTACTGGGAGCACTATGATCACTCCCCTAAGAGCTGGAATCTAGAAGAGTGCTGGTTGATTCATTATTTTGGAAAATTACTTTAGATGATCATCGTTCAACCTTCTTATTTATGATGGAGATTCTTCTTCTTCTCATTCCTCTCTTTCTCTTCTTCTTCTTCTTCTTCTTCTTCTTAACTTCGCAGATACTGATGCCGCTACCTTGCTCAACTCAATCATTTTAGCCATGTTGCAACAATCAAAACTTTAGGGCTTTGGATTAGTATGTAGAAGAAATGAATTTGGGGATTCTTTAAAGCAGAGGTTCAATGAGATATGGAAGAGCAGAGATGGAGATTTGAGCAGTAATGAGATGTTTAAATGTTGCAGGAAGTTGAACCTTAGTGTATTGGGATTTCAGACATAGAGAAAAGGAATGGAGGATAATATTGGTGTGTTTGGAATGAATTATCAAAACGATTTTGTTACTTACTCAGGGTTTTAAGGCGTTTCAGACTTAAAGAAGGGTTTCAAACATGGAGACTAGATTTTCAAACATGGAGAGGATAGATTGAAATTTTAAGCGGTTTGAAATTCCAATGATAGATGGTGTGAGTTTTCCTATAGGCTTAAGGATATGGAATGCATATAATGTTTGAAAAAATATCCAAATGTCTAAAACATTATTTGAAGAATTTTAGCTATGAAATTAGGTTAAATGATTAGTTAATCTTTCATTTAGCATGTATTATTTGGAAGCATATATGAAATGATTGATCATTATGCACATAAAAGTATGATATTAAAATACCTAACTAAGAGCAACATATGTTGATCATATATAAATCATGTACAAAAATATAATATGTCTAGGCTCCCTATTCCTATCATGTACACCGAGTGACCACGATTGGCATATCACATGTTACGTCTTGTGGTACTCAAGTATACCTGTATTGATAGGTTATGCTAATTTCTTTGGTATCCAATTGGGATTGGGTCTAGATGGGTTAGTGGCAGCATACTTTGGTACCCATGACTTCTTTGGTGCCATTAAGTTGATATTTAGAAATTGTATAACATTTACAACATTTGCAATATCTTTGGGGACCCAAATCAAGTTCTGTTTGGGCTTTTGTTTTTTTTGGAATGATAATTCCTTTTTTGTTTTGTTGCTATCCACCTTTTCTCATTGGTTTTAGTTTCAATAAGGAGGAGGTAAAGGTTTTTTCAAGGCTTTGTTCTCTACCTTGACCTGGTTAAGTTCACTAATAGTACAGAGTTCACTCCTGAGCAAATCATTTTCTTCTTTCAATTTGAAGCATTCATTGGTCATTTTAAGTAGCTCCTCTTTAATTTCCTTGTTTCTAGTTTTCAAGACCTTGAAATCATTATATAATACCTCTAAAATTTCTTAGAAATTGGGAGTTTTGGATTCCGAAAATACCTTATCATGAATCGCCATGAAGCTAATAGTAGTGATTTGTTCTTCTTTTTCTTCCTTTGAGTTTTCAAGTATTGAGCTTTTTAATCTCTCCCTTTCTTATACATCAGTGTTGGATGTGGTCCTTTAGACCTAATTAGTTTTGTCATAAGTGATCTCTAGAGTATCTCATATATCTTTACTAGAATTTCACATAGATAATCTATCAAAATCTTAAGGAGATAGTTCGCAATAAAGACAATGTTTTGCCTTGACATCTTTTTCTATAGCTTATATGTCCTCTGGGTGTATTAGTGTTGCTACTAAAGACTGTCTTATCATCTTCAATGATAAGCCACAACTGGTAATCTGTGGCCATTATAAAATTTTGCATTTTCACTTTCAAGGACCCAATATTGGTGCCATCAAAGGATGCGGGTCTAGAGATAAATTGTTCCTCTATGGGTGTATTGTGAAACATGTTGGCCATCGAAATCTGTTCAAGCAGTTAAGGTAATCAGTAATCAAGATTAACTACTAAAGTCTACCTCTAATACTATGAATTGTTGGTCCCTTTTAGGTGGTGGCTCAGGCAGCGGTGGGGGGGAATTGAGCTTTTAAAATTTTCTGGTCAAACAAAATAAAGTGTTGTAAACAATATATACTAGATTAGGCAACACATAGACATAGGTACAACTCTCTAAGTCAGCCTTGCTACACTCAAGTTCCACTAAAAAATATTGATTTTTCCAAGCTTATCAACAAACTCTTACAAACTGTTAGTTTTCAAGCTTATCAATGAACTTGTTCAAAGCTCACCAACAAACTTGTTGGTTTCCAAGCTTACCAATGAACTTGTACACTATTGGTTTTCTTAAGCTTACCAATAGATCTTCTGATTTGCCCAAGTGTTGAGGGAATAAGGCTTCCATTTTATCCATGCAAAAATAGTTGTCACTATCTCCTGGATACTTGATTGCATTAAAAACATTAAAAATTACCTCTTCTTCTTGTACCTAAAGCTTTAGCTCACACTTTTGGACATTTATCAATGCTCATCTAATTGCCAAGAAAGGTCTCCCTAATATGATAGGGACATCTTTATCTTCCTCCATATCTAGCACCACAAAATCTGCAAGAAATATAAACTTATTAGTCTTTACAAGTACATCTTCAATGATGCCCCTTGGATGCTTGATGGATTTATCGGCCAACTATGAAGAAATGGTGGTGGGTCTAGATTCACCTAACCTAAGTTTCCTATAGATTAATAAAGGCATAAGTCAATGCTAGCACCAATATTGCATAATGCCTTTTCAAATACCAAATTTCCAATAGCACATGGAATAGTGAAACTTTCTAGATATTTAAGCTTTGGAAGCAACTTTCTCGGAATGATAGCACTACATACTTAAGTAAGGGTGATAGTCTCATATTCTTCCAACTTCCTTTTATTTGATAAGATGTCCTTTATGAACTTCACATAACTTGACATCTGTTCTAGTGCATCAGCAAATGGAATATTGATGTGAAGCTTTTCAAGTTTACTCTTCTTGAGGTGCTGAGTAAAAGGTATGCACATTGTGGGCTATTGAGGAGGCAATGGTTGGGTTTTAGGAAAAACTTCCACTTTCTCTTAATCTTCTGGCTTAGCTTTTTTTTCCATGTGAAGGTGTCTCTAGTTCTTTGTCACTTCTTAAGGTGATTGCCTTACATTGTTCTCTTAGATTGACTTCTATATTGCTAGGTAGATTACCTTGTTGGTGACCATTGTACATATTATCCATCTGAGCAATCTGAGTTTCCTAATTCTAAATTTGAGTAGATTGGTACTAAAAATTAGTCCTTGTCACAATCATGAACTTGCTTATCTAAGTCATGAACTTGCTAGTCTCATTCATGAACTTATTTGTGTCATTGACCAACTTGTTTGTGTTGTTGGCTAGCTAAGTTAGAGCAACTTCTTAATCATTCTTCTTTTCTTGCTGTTGGAACCCTTATTGAGGTTTCCCTATGTTTTGCTGAGTTCTCCATGAAAAGTTTGGATGATGGCACCATCATAGATTTTATGTGTTGGAGTATGGGTTATTTTGTAGCCTGTTGAAATTTCTAAAAAATTATGAATGAATTTTTGGCTTGACATTCTTCATTGGGATTTTGAATAACATTGGTTGCCAATTGATTATTCTAAAATTGCTTTGTGTGAGCTGCAACTCAAGCTGTCAAAGCAGATAAAGCATCAACTTCATAGACTCCTATTATTTTGTTTGCCACCACCCTTTCACTTGGCCACTAAAAATTGTTTGTATCTTGTTGACTCTAGTGCAAGTATACACGATCAAAAGTAATATAGATGAGGTAAGTTGAGTATAGTTCCTACGAGGAAGTAGATTGTTACACACTAAGTACCAAACTTGTATCAAATTAGTAATATTTGATTGAATGAAATTCACTAGATGATATAAGAACTAAATTTAAATAAACAATGAAGTCAAAAAATTTTAAGAGCAAAAGAAGAAATATCAATGGATGAAATATCTAGGAATTCAACTTCACCTAGCAAATCCACTTGTATTGAT
>JAYJMB010087998.1:0-20224 GCA_036873735.1 Pouteria campechiana
TAAAATGTATAAGCCCCGGGTACAACACTGAGGTGTTAAAATGGGGGGGGGGGTGGGTAAATCTTTTCAATTATAAAGAACATTTATTTTGAAATGAAGTGTTGCATGGGTAAAAGTAATATAGGTATATGAGTGGCTATATGACTTGGTATGTGGTTAAATTGAGGAGGGGTTTTGAGCATTTTTATACTATTATAATGTGAAAAAAATGATGTAAAAAGAATGGCGGAGAAAAGGCTTGAAATGAAGCAGAAAAGAGGGAGAAATGAGGGGCAACTAGGTTAGTGTCATGGTGCCCAAATGGATGCCGCGATGTTGGATTGTAAAAAGGGGTAGAGCATGGCATTAATGAATCAAACGCTGCGGCATTGGATCATGAAAAGGAGCAAGGCATGATGTCGACAAATTGGATGTTGTCACGTCCAAATGGATGCCATGACGCCGGTCGGCGGGCAAAGTCGATGCACGACTTTTCTAGTCGTTCCATTCTATTTCTTTTCATTCCATTCCATTTCTTCATCTTCCCCACACCCTAGCCTTGAAACCTAACCTCATGAACTTCTTATTATTTTAGCTAGGAAATTACCTTGCTTAGATGGAAAATCACTTGATGTTGTCTTTAGACCCAACTTTCAGTAGTTTGGATGGTGAAGGATGTAAGAAAATCTACTTTTCAGTGATTTGAGGGAGCTACTTGAAGTATTGAGCTTGGATTCTTGTCCATGGGAGAGAGTCATGCCTAGAATTCATGGTAAGCCATTTTTCCCAACCAAATTTGTGATTTTTGGGTAATTAGAGAATTTCATGATTTATGTGAAATTGCCATGGGGTAAAATGAATAATGATGTAATCATAGTGTTTTGGAACTTGTTTGGGCATGAAAAATCATGAGTTATGCCGATTAAGGTTTCATAAACAGTACTTTGGGGAAATATAATGGGAATAACTATTAAAACCATGGGGTAAATGATCAATTGCTTAATTACTGCATTTTGGCATGTATTTGGAAGTAAGAAACCTATGTTTTATGGTTATTCTGAAAGTGTATGGCATCCTAGTGGAATAATAAATGATCATTATTGTGTATGAAGCATGGTTGCAATAGTTTAATAGAATTGAGAGTTTAATTAGCTTGTTAGAGAGGTTAACTCAATTTTATTGTAGTTAATTCATTAGTAATTATTACTGCATGAGAGTGAACATGAATAGGATTGTGATGCCTTAAAAAAATGCTAAGCAGGTGTTGTTTGATGAAATGTTTCTTTAGAAATAATAAATTGATTGAGTATTCATATTATAATTAGAAATTTGTTATGAAAGAGGAATATAAGTTAGATGGCCTTGTGGCTAAAGTTAAGAGTGCAACTATGAACTTGAAAGGTATATGGATTTATTAATGAATGGGTCATTGTGTCTACAAAGTATAATTCATTGAAATGGTATCAGTTAATATTGCCTTTGTAAATGAATAGTATGGTTGTATGTACAGGACCATTGAGTATGATGAGAAGGTATGGATCCTGGGGATATGGAGCAAGAATTGATTCTTCATATAAGGTAACTAGGCATTTGTCTTGTTGTATGCATGGATGGGGATAGTTTTTATCCCAAATGGTTTAAATCTAGGCATGTATGCATGAGTGGGGATAACGAATATCCCATGATCACATTATGTAATAAATAGAACTTATGATACTCTTTGCCTGTGTAAGAAATGAATAGATAGGGATAGCACGTATACCATTATGTTGTCTTCGAGCATGTATGATTGATGGGGATATTGGATATCTCATAAATTTGTGTTGTGATGTATGCTTGTAATGTATGATTATAGTGAAAATAGTTTATGTACCTATGTGATTGTACTATTTATTGAGGATAAAGAATATCCTTTAATGTTTATGAATGTATGGACTGGCAGGGATAAGAAATATCCCAAGTTATTCTCCCTATTATGAGATGTAGAATTGATGGGATAGGAATTTATGATGTGATTACATTGTCATATTTTATCCATGTTCTGGTTTAGAACATATTGTTTCTAATTAATTATTGTTTTATATCGTGCTTACTTACTAAGTTACCTGGACTTACGCCTTCTTATTCTATATTTTTAGTTGGCACGTTAGATAAAAAATCCCAACTGTAGTATGGGATTGGTGAACAAGATTGAAAACATTTCCTTTATGTATAAGGAATAGGAATTTTAATTGATAATGTATTTGTATAAGGTATTTATGATTTTAAATGATATATAAAAGGAAGGTATTGGCATGTCATAGTATATTAATTATGTTATTATAAATAGATCTATATGATTCTGGTGATGTATATTGCCATCATGATCGGTTCTAATCTTGGGCAGACAGCTGTGGGTGTGGGTGTAAGTTTTGTGTGGTTAGTATTATTAATTTATAATTATTAAAAAATTAATATGAAATGATTAATGTATGTCAGGTTCAAGTCTATATAATTCAGAGTAGACTCTGCCAGATTTTTTAGCAGAATATTTCCCTTGAAAATGGAAAAATTATAGGAAAATGATAAAACCCATATGCCCCTGGGTGAGGCATTACAAAACGGTATCAGAGCTAGTGACTTATCACATGGAGTGATAAGCCCAAATCATGATGGCATAGGTTAGTGGAAGGAGATAGGAAATGACATGCTGAAACATTGGAGAATATGAGCTTAAGAGTAATTTGAAGGCATGAGGAATGAAATGAAGAGCATGCAAATGATAATTGTGAAGTAGACTAATCATGCATAGTTTATGTAAATGGTCATTGTGAATTGATAGGGTAGTTGTGAATTGATGTGATTATGTATGGATGATATTCATATGAAATGAAATAATGGTGTTGTGATAGCACAAAGATGACCTAATTATGCATGTAAGTGATGACATATAGTTGCAATGATCAGAGTGGCGTAGTGAAGCTTAGTGGTGCCTAAGGGAGCACCATATCTGAATGTTTGACTATTATGTTGACAGTGTAAGTGAAATTGAACTGATGAAATTGTAAAGTTTCATGAATAGATGTTGGATGTTTGTTTACATGATTTGTGAGGAAATCATGAGATTCCTTATGATAATATGATTGCATGAGCCCTGGTTGATTGGGTGATTTATTTGACTGGACATGGTATGTGATGGCATGAGCCCAGTAAGTGATGTTTGATGAATCTTATTATTGTGCTTGATTGCAATGTTGGGATGGCATTGATGTGGTTGATATGCCGAGATGACATTGTGAATGTATATATATTAATTTGCCTAATTTATAAGTGGCAAAATGTTTGATTGAATAATTATTGATAATGTATTATTTTGCTTTCCATCATGAGTTATGATTCATTATGTGGACATGATTGAGTGTTATAAAGGATGACATATCCATGTATCATTAAATAACTTTGCTTGTGAGTATTTTAATGGAATGACTTGTTCATATGTGCCATGAGGAAATTGTGTATCTTGTGTATGGATTGACATTGGAATTGGTTATGGCTGAATGTAGTTATTTTGATTGATAATGTTGTGAATGAATTGGTGTATTCCCCCATCTGATTGGTATTTAATGTTTGCTATGCTATGAGGTGGAGTTACCTTGATTGATGTATGTGATTGATGCAATTTTGTATACATGGATTATGCATGTGTATGTGTGTGCATTGCTGAGATAGGGGTGCCTGAGGGAATGTGGTGATGGGTGGTAGAAATGTAAGTTATGATTTTGATAACTCGGAGTGGATAAGCCTAGGAGGGGGTGCTAAAGCCTCTTATGCCTGTGTCTGGCAGAGGTGGATAAGGCCCATAAGGGTAGAAAAGCTTCGCAAGTGAATATGATGTGATATGATGTTGGAAATGTGATGGAAACCCACCGAAAATCCACCAATTTGTTATGATCATGCCTATATGGCACAATTGTGATGTGGTGGAGGCTACATGGTGGAGAAGCGACCTTTCACTGATACATTAGGCATCCATGGGGTGCTGCCATGCCATGGTGGGGGCGTGGTGATAACTATATGCCTTGGTAGTGGCCGAGACAACCTAGATTGGCCTAGATATGGTGAGGCTTGGCTATGATGCTAGGATAACCCGTTAGGCCTGACATCCAAATGGGATGATGGCCTAGGATTGGCCTGGGCTTAGTATGGATGCCTAGATAGCTCGGATATGATGTGGAGGCTTGGGTGGCCTGGTATTGAGATACTTGATTGGCATGGTGGCCTAGATAGCCAGTTTGATTTGATACTTACATAGGGTGGAGGCCTAGAGGGCCTGGTATTGAGACACCTAGTTAGCATAGTCTCCTGGAGGGCTCCAATTGGATATAAGTGACATGGAATTATTATAACGTGAAACTAAATATCGAGGTTGAATAGCTTGGATTGTGGACAATATGTAAGATGAGCGTCATGGTGTATTATGAGCATTATATTGATGTTGTATTAATGTTGCATTGTCATTGTTATATGTTGTTGCATTATTATGGTTATACATTGTTATTAAGCATGCTATCGAATTGCCATGTATCACCCATGGTGTGTGGTTGCACCTTGATGGTGGGGAGGCTTGAATGGCCTAGACTAGATGTAACACCAGTGTGGTGTGGATGTGCCTTGGTTGCACGGATGTTATGATAGCTTGGTCTCTGATTTGGTTAATTGAGCAATGAGGGTGTGGTGCCACGGAGGGCAATGATAAAGCTATTGTGGGCCTGGCATGCTTCATAGCTAGGGGTATACAAAGAAACTAGTGTGCATCATGGTATAGTTAGAAATGATAAAGCCTTAATGATAAGGCTAGGTTGATATTGTATAACAGGGGTGTTAATTTTTTAGTAAAATTTTCATACATGATTATAATGGTGACTTGATTGAAGGAGTTATGTAGCATAATTTTTTATTTAAATGATGACATTCATACAGTTTTAATGTGAAATTTCAATGTGCAAATGATATTATTAAAAATGGGTTTAAGTATAAGAGTATATAAAAAAATGAAGAAAATTGGAAAATAATTGGGCACCCGAGTTTGGCGTCGTGGCCCCAAAATCGGCATTGCGGTGCCACTTTGAAAATAGGCAAGGGGTAACGGACAGCAGAATTTGGCATCGTGATCCCATTTCAAAATTTTTACAAGGCAACATCTTGATTTTTCTAGTTCCGTGGTGCCGACAATGGGATAAATAGGTTGCCCGTTCTTTTCTTCTTGCCATTCCATTTTCTTTTGAGCTGTCCCATTTTCCTTCTTCCCCATGACTTAGATCGAAAACCTACCCCTCTTACTTCATTTTTCATGCAATTTCTTGAGGGGATAACCTTGTTTAGGCATCGAATCTGTCCCTTATGTAGTTAGAATAGTTGGAATGATGGAAGGAAGAAGGCAAATCAGATTTTTGCAAATGGAGTGTGCTACTTCAAGTTTTGAGCTTGGATTCTCGTCCATGGGATGGAGAGACATCTAGATTCCATAGTAAGATACTTTTCCCCATTGGAATTTTGAATTTGAGTTTTTATGTTAATTAGGGTTTTGGGAATTATAAAATTTTAGGGGGAAATGATGAATTTGAGTGTTAAACCATGGGGAAAATGTTTCATTCATGTATTATTGTGTTTTGAGGCTTATTTGAATATTAAAAGTCATAATTTTTCATTGTTAGGGTATCTCCCCATGCGTGAACAGTGGATTTTAGGAAGATGAATAGTAATTTTGTCCCAATTTTATAGCTTATGAGTAATAATCATGGGGGAAATTGATTAAGGTATGAATTAGACTATTTTTGAACTTAATTAGGCATGAAACATGATGAATCATATCGGTTAGGATTTTATGAATGTTGATAATTGGGAAGAATTTATGATCTAGATGTAATTGCTATGGGAAAATGCTTAATTAGTTTATTGTGATGTTTTTGGGATGATTTAAGCATGAGAAATCATAAACTTACAAAGTAGTAGTACATGTTTGTCAAAATGATTCAATAAGAAACTATTTTGGGTGTGACATTTGAATGACAATGAATTAGGATGTACTTAGAGTTTAGTTAGCAAGTTATAAAGGTTAACTAGATGTCGAATATGTTGGCAATTGATTTATATTGATGAGTATGCAATTATGCATTTGGAAAGTATATGGGTTTAGCAATAAATCAATTATAGTATCTAATTCATTAGTTTGAAATGAATAAGTTTGAGTTATGTTTATAAATGAATGTGATTATTGCTCTGTACAGGATCATCTGAGAAGGATGAGAAGTCATGGTGCTTGAGGAGAGTATGGTGATTCATCAGTAGGTAAGTAGGTCCCCTTTTATTGATTGAGTTAATGGGGAATTACCCATTTTTTATTGGGGATAGTGGATATCCCATTTTTATTTAAGATTGATGTTATTTGGTTTATTTGGATAATGGATATCCCTTAGATTCAACTATTGTCGGTTAGCATTTGATATTTATTTTTGGTGTATAGATGTCTATTGAAAGAGATAGCGGATTGAGAGTATCCCATAATTTATTTTAGTAATGAATGTTATATATGTTGTATTGAGGAAATATGAATAGAATGAAAAGTTGTTAAGCATAACTATATATGTTTTGGATGTGAACATATTATGTTCTTAACTCAAATGTAATGATGATTATGGTATGGTGGTATGTTGGAACAATGAGCATGATTAGATATTTTTGATGGAGCATGCTATGTTATTGATTATGAATTATGCTTTCTATGATTTTTCCCTATATACTAAGTTGCATAAACTCACACCTTCTTATTTAAATCTTTAGTGGACAGGTCAAGCAAGGGAGCATAGGAAGATGTTAATTGAGTTCGTGGTTTTTATTATGTTTAATAGAAATTGGGATTTGATTTGTATTCATTCATAATTGTAATAATTTAATTTGAGATATATTATGCTATATAAAAGAGAAATGTATTGGCATGTCATAATAGTAATATATGTATGCTATGGATATGGATTATGTTAATTGCCATCATGGGGTGGCACAGGTTCTGGGTTGTAGATAAAATGGTTTCATGATTATTAAATTCAAATATTATCTTTGATGATGAATGTACATGATTATGTTTTATATTGAAAATTTTAAATATTGATATTAGAAGTCTAATACATTTGATAAATGTATATTAGGTGCAAATACACAAAATTTAGTGTAGACTTTGCCAGATTTTTGGCAAAAATTTCTTTAAAAATAGGTAATAGTAGGGTATGGGAAGACTTCCCTTAAGAAGAAGGGAAGTGGTAGCATCCCGCATAGGCTTCGATAGAGGAAAATTTACTAGATGACCAAAACGCATAAGGTGGGGGGTGTGGGGCATTATATATTAACAATAATAATACTATAATGTACATGAATAAGGACACTGTACGATAAGGTGAAATAAGAAATGATTATGTGTTTAAACTGATACTGAACTTCTATGTGAGCTTAGGTTGGAAAGACATTTATGGAATTGTGTATGATTGTATGTGGCATAAAAGTGTTGTATGATTCCCATATTTGAGTGAATGTCATGAGAAAACTCATACCGATTTATGTTCACTTGCTTATATTAGCATTTTAGCACACTGCCAGCCTCGCTAGTCACCCTATTTGCCCCCTTTTCGAGTGGTGCCATGGTGCCCATTCCGCTACCTCCATTTTTTCATGTTATGCATTTGTATTTCCTCCATTTTCTCCCTTCCTATTTCTTAGGTATTTAGTCATGAATTTTTCACATATTATGACATTAAAATACATAATTAGTCCCCTCAAATAATTAAAAATAATGTCATTTAGTTGCCATGTACCTTAAATTTCATAACAATTCTCTTCACACTTAACAACAACATGTTCATTTTATCCCCAATTGATAATTTAAAAGAAATATTCCAAAACGTTCCTCACTTTTAACACCCTAAGTGTTATACAAGGCTATGCCATTCATCCTGAGGTTACGCCTCATAAGCTTAGTATATAATTCTTCTTCCATTAATATCGCTAAGGCCATTTTCAATTAGATTCCAAGTTTCTCTCTATTCTTGAATGTCATCATAAACACAATCATAAATTTGTCTAAATAGTGTTTAAACATCCTATTCATTAACTTCATGAAAATTGTGAGAGCATGTGTTAAATCAAATGTCATAACTAGAAATTCGTAATGCCCATATCTCAAGTTTTCTATAATCATTACATAATCTCATGCTATCATCCTTCTTCTTCACAAAAATACTAGTGTTCCCTATGGTGTCATACTGGGGTGAATAAATTCCTCATCCATTAAATCTTGTAACTACATTTTCAATTTTGTCGTGTTTATGGGTGCCATTTACTATAGAGCCTTCACTCCAAGTTGAAGATCAATATAGAAGAACACTTCTCTTTCTAGAGGCAGTCTTGACAATTCACCCAGGAATACATCTGGAACATTCCGCACTACAAGTATATCCTCTCATGATCAATGCTTTGAATGGTTATCTATATCACATTTCACATATGCCTCACACCCTTTTCCGCATGGAGCTTATAGCTCTTATAGCTAGTATAAGCTTAGACATCTCACCTTAAGGTAGACTTCTAGAGATGATTTCCACCTCTTTCAAAATTCTCAAAATGACTTGCTTGGTTTTACTATCTACTTTGGCTTCATACTTTGCTAGGCAATCTATATCTAGAATAATATATAATTCTTCTAGATCCAATAGAATCATTCTTTAGGCACTTAACTTGTCCATTCTACTTGTCTTGGGGTATGTCTTACTGTCTATACTTCTGTCCTTTTTGATATCATTAGGCATTCAAATTTTATATGTCCAGACCATTTACATTGAAAGCATACTCTTCTAGGAAATGCACCACTCTCCTGGCCTATTTTAGGCTTCTTCCTATGCCCTTGGTCATGGTTCCTGGCACACTTCTTGTCCTCTATTGTATTGTGCTCTTCTTCCTCACACTCAAATCATTCCAAGGTATCTTCATATCTAGTCAATACAGGTGGAGCCACTTCCCATTTGATAAACAATCTCAATTCATTTGTTATGCGATAATCTTTTTGTCCTCTAAGTGTGGGAGGCCACATATCATGAAACAGTTTCATATTCAATTCCTCCCCAGGTAGCTCTTGGGATGTTTGACCAAAGTGCACTACTTGTTCTCTCACATTATTTTGCTTAATAACCGGTTTAGTCAACCATGTCGACTCTCTCGACTGCCTCCTCTATATTTGCACTAACTCTTGTAGAGTTTGTGCTATACTCGTAATCAAGTTCATCATTTCACCCAGCTTTAGTACTACTACATGCATTGGTGGAGTAGTCCCACCACTAAGACTTGATGTACCAGGTCTATTTATACCTACAATAATTAGTTCTTTCTTAGCTTCTGGTTGTACCATCTCCATATTGCCTTCCTTCAGCTCATCAACAATTTCATTATCTTCTTTGTTTTGTGTCAACCTTGAGCCATTTTCCTGCCCAAGCTGTTCTTCCTCCATAGGAGTCACCAATTGAGCCATCTGGATAACTATCCTTGCAGCCCTTGTGCATGCAAACTTTCTTTGTGCCTCATTTTCTATTATGGGAGCCTTTCCTTTATCTATCCTTTTCCTTGGGGCCATTACTGCATAATGTAATGTTACTCAATCATTTAACAATACACCTATAATCAACATAATCAATTTAGCAACTGTCATGCTCCGCCTTCCGAGGCGCAACCTAGGTTAGTTGCCTTCATTTTCACTACAACTTCCTCACTTTTAAGGTGGGGGTGCTTGAATCCCATTCTAGTATACCTTGCCTTAAGGTCTATATACTTCACTATTTCCCCTACAAATCCCTAAATTAAGGGAATAGTCTACCCAAATTTGGTAGAATCTACCCTGTATTTTTGAGATTTAAAACCTAATATACAATTATTCAAAAAATTTATAAAAATCCAAACTCATAATTCCAATCAACTGAAATTCTAACAAATATAAATCAAACCATAAGTCATTAAGATGGCCCAACTTACCCATAGCCAAAAATTTATAACACACTATGATGGCAATAACCATAATCTAACTCCATTATATATATATATATATTTCACTATTATGACATGCCATTATAATACAATTATACATCATTTTAAATAATCTAAATACAATACGAATACATAATGAATTATAAAATTAGAAATCAATATACTATATTGAAAGAATCTTCAATCTTGCTCAATAATCCCAATCCACAGTTTGGAGTCTTCACCTGGCCTGCCAACTAAAAATTTAAATAAGAAGGCGTGAGTCTAGGCAACTTCGTCAGCAGATAAATGTACTAAACAATAATTAATCCATAATTAGCGCATTTCATATCAAATAATTGATATCCATCATTATAAATAATCACACATGGATATATATTCATTAATGAATACCACATAAAGAAATTCATGTTATTTCATATCGAACAAATCTTGAAATTAAACATACAACAAAGGGATCTTCTCTATCCCTCACATTAAGCATCCATGCTAAACCAAGCATCAATTTTAATCAAACATGGGATATCCACTATTCTCAATCAAAACATACATGCCTAAATTCATACGAATGGGCTAATCATTATGCATTCAACAAAACATGCCTGGATTTCAAACAAAAGGGATATACATTATCCTTAGCCATCCAATGGAAACAAATGCCTACTTATGTACAAACGAATCATCATACACTCTTCTAGCTCCATTCCTTTTCATCCTTCTCAGATCATCCTATACAAAGCAGAATCTCATTCAAAATCATGTATTTCATACATCGCATTAGATTAATACTTCTTTAATAGCCAATCTTAGACTATAATAATCAAATATGTGATACTTATTAATTAAACTAGGGATTCTTTACAATTTTTGAAAGAAATGTTCTTATTTTATTTAACATTTCAATAACTTGTGAACAACTTTATTAAGCTTTTAATCTACTCAATTCATGGCTTATATAGCCCATATACACAAATCCCCTTTAACCCCTACTTAGGGTACAATCATAACTCAATTTCACTAGTCCAAATCATTCCATACAAGTTCTAAAACATGATAATCATGCTATTATTCATTTGCCCCATGATTAATTCAACAAAAATCAGGAAATCCCCAATTTCCACTGTGCATAGAAACTCTAATTCACATAAACCATAAATTTCTCATGCCAAATCACAATAATTATTGTATTAACTTATTCCTCCATGAATTTATGATCATATAAATCAATTTAAACCCCAAAAATCCACCATTCCCCAAATCCTAAAAATCAAAAAGCTGGAATTCAGTTGGGAAATTGGCTTACCTGCACTTACAAGTGTCGCCATCCTCTCCAAACAAGGATCCAAGCTCCAAACTTCATATAGCTCATTCCATTTGGGGGAAATTAGGTTTAAATGAAATATAGCTAGATTTGATAGCTAGGCAAGATGATTTTCTAGCTAACAAAGCCAAGAATCAAGCCTTAGCATGATGGATTTTGAGGTATGGGAGCCAAGGAAGAAAAAAAAGAAAGAAAAGTGAAATGAAGTGGGCTGAAAAGCCCTTCAAAAAGTTGAATATTTTGCTACTCTGGCACACTACCAAATTGATGCTGCAACATCAACTCACTGACTACCACATAAAATTTGGCTTTTTGAAGTGATGCTGAGGCATTAAAATCTAATGTCGCGGTAACCTGTCTTAGCGCCACGACATCAAATTCTGATGCCACAATATCCTCCTTGCCAGATGCCTTGAAAAATAACATTTTTAAAGTCATGCCATGACAGCAAAAACTTGTGCCATGATATCAAAATTCCAATGCTGCAACATCAAATTTTGATGCCGCGGCATCCACCTGCTGGATGCCCAACCTGACAGCCGACACCATTTTAGTATTTTGAGCATATCTTTTATGTACGATATCCAAATGAAATAATTTTTGAGGAATTGGAAATTTACTTCAAGGGAAACAATTTTTAGGTTAATTAATGTACAAATAATCCCCCATTATGTCAAAAATATAAATAAAGTAACCTAATTCGGTAATTTTGGTACTTTTTACCCATATAGAGCAGTTTTGGTGTATTGGTCATAACTTTCTCATATGATATAGAAAGCATGTGATTTTTGATTTATTAGAAAGATAATTTCAAGACATATAACTCTTATGTTGACCAAATATTCCATTATCCATGTCAACAATTGATCACAAGTGACCCCTTTTTCAAATTCAGCATTTTCTCAATAAACTCTTATGCTCCTTTGGTTTTTTTATTTCTCCATTTCTCTTTTCTTTTTCTCATGAATTTTAATATAAGTTTCCACACTAAATTTCATTAAATTTATCACAAATTTCCTTAATGATTATAGATTGGGTCATGCAATCATCACACACAATTTGCATGACTTTACTAACTTTCCATACACATCAAGTATAATAAAATTATTTCCTTTTCAAATAATTCCCACCATAGTTGTTCTACACTTACCTTATTTTAACACATTCATCATAACCTTAACAATAGTTCATAATACCTTCTATATTTCAATGCCTCGGGCATTATAAACTACCCCCTTCACAAAAAGTTTCGACCTCGAAACTTTATACATCATTTAATTCTTGTCATTTTCCCCAAATTTGCAAATCCATTCACATATTACAGATCCGTATCTATAGGATACCCCACACAAGTTAAAACTTTTCAATCGTATGACTTCATCATACAATGAGTTTCTTTAAGTAACAATGACATAAGCTACTCAAATATCAATACAATCAATTTAACATAAATTCTTCCACTACAATCTTTGCATATATGGACCTTACTTGTGCACTATATCAATTTCATTTAGAAACATACTTTCATAATCAATCCAAAATATGGAAATCATATTTCAATTTTGTATCACAAAATCATACACAATTCCATAAAAAATATACACACAGTTTCATGCATAGGAGGTATATGTTCTCTCAACCTAGGCTCATACGTTCAACCATATCAATGATTTCTTATCTTGCCCTATCATCAATCGTCTTTAGTTATGCACATTTAATTTTATTTCAGACAATCATAAGCAAATCCAACTCAATCTTATACATAATGCTTTTCATTTTTGAAGCACTTTCATGATATGTATACAAATAATAACCAAAATTTCTAATACTATGTATCTCCACACATCTTTATCCATATGTTCATTCTCAGTCATCCGTTGCCTGCTACCAGCCAATACCATACTCAGGAGGCTATGAGACAAGTGGACTCAACCACACCAAGTGGTTTCAACCATGAACAAGTGGACACAGCCATAACCAAATGGCATTAGTTAGCATCAAAGTGGACTCAACCAATAACCAAAGGGACTCGACTATCTTACAACTTCAATGTGTTCCGGTCAATCCCTATAATTTGGTTATGAATGTTGCATAATCCATGATCACATGGTATTCAGCCATCATTGCAACCCAAACATTACAAGTTCTCCTTCCACACCTATGAAATAAGCAAAGGCGTCCCATACAATAGGCTGATCAGGCCTCTTAGGCATCACTCACAGCATCATCCAACAAAACCCTGTCATTGGTGGGATCCCAAATATCCAAAGTAACCATCCTAGCAGGTATCCAAACCTAAATGTACACAATGATCAAATTCCGGTAGTCATTCAACTCTCTGATACATATCAATTCAATACCAAGAGGCGTCCAAATCCAAGCATGAACCTCAGTCATGCATCCAAGCCTTGACGAAATAACCAAATATCAAATAAACAAATATCCAAAACTCAATCAAATAACTAAATGGCCAACCTCAATCTAATAGCCAAACATTCAAACTTATCAATTAACTAAATAGCCAAACTTTGTTCAAATAACCAAACCTAAACCAAAATTTCACAATATCCATATTTCCATGTCATTCCGACATTATACAAAACTCTATTCATTCTACTTCCACACAAACCAAATGCCTCATAAGATATATCATACAGTTTCACATTACTCATATTTAGTGTTTCAACAAACAATCCAATCATTTCACCCATAGTCCATAAACGTCCTCAATCCAAGCATACCTCAATCAATCTACTCAATTCGATTTCATACTAATGAAAGTATTAAATCCAAATACATGCATCTAATTTATCAGACATTCATCTCCCTTTATATTCAATTAGAATGTATATCAACCAAAAGAACTACTATTTACATACACAAATTTATCAATCACCTTATCATTCAACACAATTCAATTCAATTATAACCGAATGTCAGTCAACACAATCATATTACAAATGTCAATTCATCATTTGCGATAACAAATTATTCAATTAAAAGGACTCACAACAAAGTTATTCCATCATACATAAGCATATCATCTATCATAATCAAAATCTCTCAAAAAGCATGCCATGTGCAAATCAAGTAATCAAGTAATCAAATAGTCGACAAAGCTTACTTAACTATTTTAACCAAAGGAATTTAATGATTCCAATAAAAACCAATTAAACAAACCAAAATTGAATTCAATTTTCAACACTTGTTCATGAAACTTCATAGTTTCATCATTTCTAATTCACATATCTTGTAAAACAATAACAATTCAAATGTTCAAACAAGATGCATATCAGCATTACCATGGTTCCCTATGCTACTCTGATCATAACAAATTTCATATCACCAACTGTATACATAATTAAATCATCTTTATGTTATCATAACATCATCACATGCATTTCATGTCAAAATCATTTATGTCATACCATAACCATTCATATGAATAGCATTCATACCAAATGACATTTATACCAAAATTCCAAGTGCCTCTTTTCTCTAACTCACGCCTTCAATGTACCTTTAATGTCTTTTCAAATTTTTCATGAATTCATCAAATTGTACTAGCATATCATTTTCTATTTCTTTCAAACATTCGATGTCATCATGGTTCTGGGCTCATCTCTCAACTTAAACTTATCACACAAATAAGTTATTAGGCTCTAATACCACTCTATCATGCCCCACCTTCCGAGGTGCGACCTAGGTTATTTGCCTTCATTTTCACTGCAAGTTGATCACTTTTAGGGTGAGGGTGCTTGAATCCCATTCTAGCATACCTCACCCTAAGGTCCATATACTTCAATATTTCTCCTCCAAATCCCTAAATTAAGGTAATAGTCTGCCCAAATTTTGGCAGAATCTACCTTATATTTTTAAGATTTAAAACCTAATATACAATATTTAATAAATTTCTAAAAATCCAAACTCATAATTCTAATCAACTAAAATCTAATAAATATAAATTGAACCATAAATCATTAAGATAGCCCAACTTACCCATAGCCCAGAATTTTTAACACACCATGATGGCAATAACTATAATCCAACTCCATTTCATATACATTTTTCACTATTATGACATGCCATTATAATACAATTATACATCATTTTAAATCATTTAAATACAAAGTATGTCTTGAACAATTAAAATAAATTAGATCTCACAGTATATTGATTCTGAAGCTTCTTTCTCCTTAAACCAAGAATAAAACTTTAGCCACATAGGGCCATTAAATCACAAAAAAAAAAGTAAAATAGAAAAGATATAAGAAGAAGATTCTTTATCGAAAGCCACCAAAAAGTCCTCCTCAAATCCTATCAAAAGAACCCTTGAAAACACTAGGAAATTGCTATTTAAAACAAAGCCAAAATACATAAAAATCTGAAAAAAATTAAAAAATAAAAATGTTGATTAGCCGTTGGTGCCGCCAATGCCACCTTGTTGTTCGGTTGGGTGGTGTTGATTATAAGCAGGCGCCGATGGTGCCAGTTTGCTGTCCGTCAGACATGCATCCACTGTTGAAATTATAACTTCCTCATATACAACTTTGATGTTGATCAGTGTTTTCAAATCATCCTTTGAAAATGGAAAAATTGGTACACAAGTGATACCATGTGTAATCTTCAGGTCCTTTTTGACATAATTTGATACATTCTCTGCTCAGTTGTCCTTATTTTAGTCTTTAACTATTAGAACTACAAACATGAAAGTTGTAGAAATTTTTATTGTATTTCCATAACATCTTTAATCATCTCAATCAAAGGTCTAATGAGAGATTTATTTCCAAAATATGGATTGATGTTGAAGTTATCCAAAATTATCCAATTGCCTTATTTTTGCACTTAACAACTCCGTTTGTCTCCTAAATCAAAATATAAGAATAATGAGTATATTTAGGAATCAAATAAGTGTAAAATGATAAGTATTAAGCGAATAAGATATGATATTTTGCATTCTCATCAAATTCCCTCATACTTAACTCTTGCTTGTCCTCGGGCAAAACTCAAATTCACTCTCCTCCAAAAGAACATTAAGGTTGCAATTATTATAAACAAAGAATAACTAAAACTCTTCAAAATTCATAATGTATCATGAATAATTCATTCATACACAACCTATAATTATTTAGTAAGCATTCTCTCTTAAAGATGGATTGAACTAAATAAGTAGAACCCTCACAGAAATAACAATTCTACTCTCATGTGTTTGAAGGGTATATGTTCTTCTCAAATTCATTCCAATGAAAATGATCTAACATAAACTTACATATCTTCACATTCTCCATCACTAGGATCACATGCATATCATGAATCATTAGGACTTTTTATGGGTTGTAATGGGGTTTAGGGTAAAGGTGAGAAATATTTGTGAATGTAGCTCAAAAGCCATTGAAACTAGTGAAGCACAAATAAATCAACTCAAGCTCAAATAGATAATACATTTGCAATCACTTATCTTCTTTAGCATCTCTCACCTTGGAATACATGATGTATAAATAGATCCCTTCCCTTAGAATTTTGATATTTTCTTTTTCTTTCTTTCTCACTTTGACCATTTTTTTCAATTGTAAGAACAATAACATATTCCATTTCACTAATCATAGCCATACCAAAAATTTTGACAACCCCACACTTTATTTTTTTTATACACCCATACATAGCACAATGATGGTCCATGCTCCACAAGGTAGGCTATTTGGCTCATGTAGTTCAAAACAAAGAAGGCCTTAATCATGTTCATGTATGCATGCATCAATGTGATCTCAAAGGGAATAGAGGCAAGTTCTAGAGAAGCAAATCCATTGAAGAATATCTCTCATGAAGAAAAAGAATGAGACTAATGTGAATCTATCAGTCTAAAAGCTTAAAATCTCACCATCTTTTTTTTACAAAATTTAGTCATCACCATTTTCAAGAAAAATAACTAAATTAAGCAATTGCAAATTAGAAGATTACTTAATCGATCATGTTATGAATTTTTCAAGCTCAGTTGAATCTTGCTCATGACATCCTCAACCTCAAATCATAGGAAACCACTAAAACAAAGGGCAAAACTAACTCACCAAAACAAAGGGCAAAACTAACTCTCTCTCAAAAAACATTTTCAAAAATAAAAACACAATCTCAACTAAATCTAAATCCCCTCTCCCACACTTAAAACTTACATTGTCTCCAATGTAAGGTCAAATGCAAAGAAGATGCAAAAATAACCATAATATAAATGTAGAAATAAGAAAAAAAAAACAAGAAAAAGAAACACAAACTCCCCTTGGTTTGCCTCCCAAGCAACGCTTTTGTTTATAGTTGTTAACTCGACTCACTGCATCTTTCTTTAATTTGGAGCAATTACAAACTAGAAATAATGAAACATGCATGTAGATGGGTTGATTCCTTTAATATCTTTCATTATCCAACCTATAGCACTCTTATGTTCTTATGGACATGCACAAGTTTCTCTTCTTGCAATGTACTGAGTCTACTGGAGATGATCACTGTAAGGTTCCTCAATCTCCAAGAAACACATACTTGAGGTGACTGGGAACAGGCTTTAAATCTGGAGTAGATGCCTTCAAAACCAATGGAAAAAGGCTCTTGTTAGAAATGGATAACTCAATTTAAGGATCATTACATAATTTTGGTAACTTCGGAAAGTCATCCAATGTTGCAACAGTTTCTTGCAAATCAATACTCAAAGGTAATACTTCATTCTCCTTCTCAAGATGTTTACTAATGGAAATTTCTAATTCATCTTTTCCATCAAGTTCAAAAACTTCCTGTACATAAGAATCAATCACATCGATGGAGTAAACAGGATCATCATCATTAGGATATTTCATGGTATCATAAATGTTAAATCTAAAAATTTCACCATCAAATTCCATGATAAGTTTGCCACTGTGAACATCTATCTTAGTCTTGGATGTCTTTAGGAAGGTTCTTCCTAATAGAATAGGTGTAGTTTGATTACCATTCTCAATATCTAGCACACAAAAATCAATAGGGAAGATTAAATCATTGACTTGCACAAGAACATCTTCAACTCCACCTTTCAGATATGCATTAGATTTATCAGCTAACTGAATCACAACACTAGTCTTTTTCAAAGGTCCAAGTTTCAAAGAAGTATAGAAAGAGTAAGGCATAACATTAAGAGAAACTCCTAAATCAAACATGGCTTTTTCAAGTTTAGTGTTACCTATCATGCAAGGGATGGTAAACATACCTGGATCTTTGCATTTTGCAGGGAGTTTTCTTTGAATGATTGCAGAAACATTCTCCCCTACTGTTACCTTCCCTTGACGTTTCTGTTTCCTCTTTGTTGTACAAAATTCTTCCAAGAATTTAGCAAAATGAGATAATTATTTAATGGCATCAAAAGTGAAATGTTTGCCACACATTTATGAAAAGTTTCAAATAGATCTTGATATCACTCAATTTTTTGAAGTTCTGCTAAAGCCTGAAGAAAAGGTGGTACTGGCATATATTTAGAAAGATGTGGAAATTTACGTTGAGTTATTTCATTATCCTTAGGAATGTCTTTGTCTGCAATAATGCTTTTCCCATTTGTTTGCTCTATTTGTGGAGTTGCTTTTGTTGGAATTTCAACCTCTTTCCCACTCCTCAAAGCGATTGCACTCACATTTTCTCTTGGGTTCACCACCATTTGAGAATGCAATTTTCCTAAATTTTCAACCTCTAGTCAATTGATTGTGGTTGCCATCTGACTTACCTGATTTTCCAAACTCTAAATGCTAGCTTTTGTATCCTATTGGAATTGCAAAGTGTTATAGGTAAGAGACTTAACAATGTCTTCTAAAGACATACCAGAGTTAGGAGTTTGTCCCTGTTGTGTTTTAGGTTGGTATGATTGCTTGTGCTGTTGGAAATTCGGGCGATTCTGAGTTATAAGCTGATTTACTTGTGGGTTCCCATAGCTAAAATTGAGATGATCCCTCCATCTTGAGTTGATGTGTTAGAATAAGGATCACACTTCCTTTATGGTTGTCTAAAAAAACCACCCATTACGTTCACTCGCTCAATAGGTTCTTCTTGAAGAGTTGGGCACATATCAGTTGGATTACCAAACAAATTCAATAAGCCTTCATTGACAACATATTTTCTACAGCCAATTGATGAACAAGAGAAGTTAGACCTGCAATTTATTGTTCAAGGGAGGAAACACTTACCTCATTAATAGGCTTGGATAGAGAATCAAGCCTATTGCTAAATTGTTGTAAGTTAGCCACCATGTTTGCAATCAAATTCCTTGCAGCTTTAGGAGTTTTATCCGCCAAAGCTCCTTAGCTAGTGGCATCAATCATGCTCCTTTTAGTAGGTAGAAGACCCTCATAAAAATAATGGATGAGTAACTGCTCACTAATCTGATGATGGGGACATCATGCACATAATTTCCTGAAACGCTCTTAATATTCATATAGGGATTCTCCATAACGCTATCTCACACCATGAATTTCCTTCCGAATGTTGGCTGCCCTTGAAGCTGGAAAATATATCTCCAAAATTAACCTCTTCATCTCATTCCATGTTATGATACTCCCAGAGGGTAGATAATAGAGCCAATCCTTAGCCAAATCCTTCAAAGAGAATGGAAAGGCTCTTAGTTTTATCTACTCTTTAGTCACCCCTGTTGGTTTCATACTTGCACACACCACATGAAACCTCTTTAGATACTTGTGAGGATCTTCACTTGCAAGACCATGGAAAGTGGACAATAGATGAATTAGTCCAGATTTTAATTCAAAATTAACAGTAGCATCTAAAGTAGGTGATGAGAATGCAAAATGTCATATTTTATTCTCCTAATACTTCATCTTTTGCACACATTTGATTCCTAAATATACT
>JAYJMB010087999.1:0-20220 GCA_036873735.1 Pouteria campechiana
TTATGGCAACCATCAAGTTTTTGGCGCCGTTGCCGGGGACTGATTGCGAACCATCTATATTTCTTGGCTCATCATAACCACAAGAGTTTTGCTCGAGAAAACTCCATACGAACTTTGAAAAAGAAGAAAACCAAATATACCATATTTTCCTTCTTTTTGATGCACTTGTTATGTTTTAAACAATGGAAAAGATAACCTTGGAAAATATGATTCAAAAAGTGATGAAACAATCTTCCTTGGTTACTCGTTGAATAGCAAAGTATTTAGATTTTTTAATAAAAGAAGTCTAATGGAAGAACTTGTACATATAAATTTTGATGAATTTGGACTTACCTCGAGGAAAGAGAATGATAGTGATATAGATGAAACTATAAAAAAATGAGAAACTGCAATTGAAAAATCAAGGGGGGAGAAGGACCCTCTAAATAAAACAATGATCCAACTCTGACAATGAAGAGGAAGAGGTAAGTAAAAGTAATGTTCCCTTCCAACATCCCAATGATTTAAAATTCATGCATGCCCATCCTAGAGACCAAATTATTAGAAATATATATATATATATATAGTACATTAACCTTGTTTATTATATATCGGATCATAGATATATCATATGCTTTATGAAGTTATTACTTTAATCTTTTATTAGAAAAATAATATGTGATTTATCCATGTTCTACAACTTATAAAAATCATGTGAGAATAAACATATTTTGATAAATGTGCTTCATAGAAGATATTCTTTATATGAAAAAGAAATTGTACTTAAATGAGCTTATAGATACAAAATCATGATTTAAAGTACATATCCATGTTTTACAACTTACGCAAATTTCATATGAATAATTATATTGTGATTTATAATGAAAAATATAATAAAAAATGACAAGCTAACAATGTACCAAAAGTGCAAAAATTTCTAAATGGAGGTGCGTTGCTTCATTAATTTTGTTACCGTAAAGTGCTACAGTACTGCTATAGTGACAGACGAAGTGGAATTGCTATAGTAAAAGCAAAATAGATTGTCTAAGATGAAGTGGAAGACGAAGCTTGTCTAAAACAAAGTAAAAAACAAAGTAAAGCTTCAAACAAATTAGCAGATGAAGTAATAGATGAAATAGAAGACAAAGTTAGAATTAGCCAACGAAGTCAACAGATAATTTGTTATAGTAATTTGCTATATTAATTTGCTACGGTATAATGGATAAAGCTTAAGGTGATCAATAGATAAAGTAACAAACAAAGCGGTGTAGTGCTACAGTAACATTGTTACAATAATGCTGCTACATTATTAACAGACAAAGATATTCTTCTAATACTTTAGAAAAATAACAAACAAAGTGCTGCTATAGTAATCCGTTACAGTAACCTGCTATAGTACCGATAGACAAATTTAATTCGTTTGCTACTTACTTCAGACAAAGGGATGCTATAGTGATCTACTATAATAACATGCTACAGTAAAAATTTGTTATTTTCAAATATCAAAAAATCAACACTCTATAGTAGTTGGATTCTGTCATAATATAGTTTCAAGCGATCCACAATCTTTTTGGATGCTAAAAATAGATAATCCATTGAAAGAGAACAAAATACTTGAGGGTTCTAAGTGCTAAATAAGAATCAAATATCAAGAACTTATTTAAATTTTTAAGTGCAAGACTATTGATATTTGTTCTAACCATCTGCCATATTTCAGAAAGTTTAAGTTACAAAGATTTTGAAATATGTTCAAAGACATCAAGTTGAATATTCTATTCAAAATCTCATCCTATCCAAAGAAATAATGAAAAGATAACGGATAAAGAAGAAGTTCAGAGAGCAAAACATATTTGTTTGAAAATGAAGAAGACCAACTTCATTTGAAATCAACTATGGATAAAGTAAGAGACAAAGAGAGTCTGTCCAGCCAGAAAGAGACTTTGTCAGATATTAACTTCAAACAAATGAAATAAAACACTAGTTAAAGTAGATCAACTTAATTTGTTAGAATTTATTATTTTCTTTCCCATGCCTTGAAACATGTCAGAGCTATAGCATCTCCTCACTCGTCAATTGTCTGAACCAGCTATTCATCTTCTTCTATGTCAAGGTCGGCACTGCAGAACAGCTCTAAGTATATAAAAATTAATTAGAAGGCGACATTTTCAAATGGGAGATTATTAGAAGAATCTTCTACATTTATTTCCTGCTCGTCTACTTTCGTCTTTGCATTTAATGAAGATCATCTTCTTCCAATGATCAAGTTTTCAAGAGAGCTATTTAAGGAGAAGAGGCAAGACAATTCATACGCGATGAAGAAATACTTTTCAGATGAGTTTGACCTTATGCAAATCCTTTCACCTATGGCCAAGAGCTTAAACCTTTAGTTATCTATCCTTGAGCTTAAACCTTCACATTTTTAATGGTCATTGTCCTTACATTTTGGGAAGATTCTTCTGTATTGTTAGAGTTGTAAAAGATCATATCTTTCCTTGTGCTTTATTATAACACTTTCTAAAAGTGTGTAAGTTTTTCGGTTAATTTGAAAACTAAAGAGTTGATGGTGATCTTTGAAAACCATCAAGTTTACTGGTAATCTTAGAAACCAGTGAGTTTTCTAGTAAGCTCGTGAAAACCAGAAGAGTGCTAGGGGCACTGTATTTATGCCCCCTAGAGTTAGAATCTAGAAGAGTACTGGGAGCTCTATATAGTAGAACCCAAGACACAATAAGTATATGCTCTTGGAAGAGTGGATGCAGAGATGAAGTTTCCGAATCACTATAAAAATCATGTTATTTGTGTATATTTGTTTACTTGCTTTATCTTTCATGCACTTTGGGGTTTTATAATTCACTTTACATCACACTACACATAACCATGAAAAGAGAAAAATGGTCTAACAGGGATTAAGCAATGAATTTTTATATACCCAATACACCCCTCTCCTTTTGGGTTAAACCATACTTCGGAATACAACAAGGTCAGCCCATGACACGACCAATCTAACTTATTTATTACTGGTTAGGATTGAAATAATATGAAAAACAACAACCGAGTTGAATACAACCTGAATAACTAAATGGGTTTGTCATCGGTTGAGTGTTGTCCAACCCGCCAAACCACCAACCGAATCTATTAATTAACTTGGTTACCAATCCAAATATCTAAGTGTTGTATGTTTTATATTTTGATGATTATATTTAAATCTTTAATTTAATATTTATTTACCTAACAAAGTAACACCAATATATATAATAATTTGATTGGAATCAACTTTAGTATATTGCTATAATTTTTTATTGAATTGATTACTTCATGCTTTTATGTAACTTAACCTATTTATAACCCATTTACAATCCGAATATATAGTGGTCAATATGCAATCCAATTCAAAATTTATAAATCGTTTAGGGTTGAAATTTTAACAAATGAGTTGAAGTTAAGATTTTAAAAATGAATTAGGATTAGAATTTACTCCAACCTACACAAACCGACACTGCTACACTCCTAGGGAAAAAGTAAGCGACGCATGCATGCAAGCGGTGAATCCTTTTTTAAAAGCGGCAAGATCAGAAAGGGGGAAAGGAATCGATAATCACAGCCTTCCCTATTCAACATGAACGGGGCTTCCATTTCAATCTAGAAATAATATCCCATGGGAAAAGAGAATCTAAAAGCGTGTTACCATGCAGAAGATGATAAAATTTTTACCTTTTAATGTAGATAATGAAGTTGTTCTTCAAATATATTTAAATCTTATCATCTTGTTTTAAGGTTTTTCGGTTAGTTTTCTCTTAAAAATGAACAGATAGTAGAATCGTATTGTAAGGTTCACCATTACTCATTCTCTGCCTGCTTATTAAATAAATCTCGAGCAGAAGGCGCGCGCATGTTCGCGAGCACGAGGCGAGGCGACGGATACAAGAGTTCATTATACGTCCGTCGCGATTCATGTAGATGTACAGAAGTCGCCCCGTCTCCTCAATCTCGTAAATACTGTATGAAATTAGGCTTATATTATTAGACGTCTTTAAAACCCAAAACCTTAAATGTTCGTTTCTATTTTTCTTAGAATTGAGTTAAAGTTACTCAAAACTTTCACTCCTCCAAAGATGGAACAAACAAAATTATTCGTTCAAGGAATTATCACCTATGAATGCGGGCTTTTCTGATTAATTCAACCCTAGTCATTGAGTTTTTATATAATTTATTAAAAACACTCGATATTACTCATTATTTTAGAAACCATATCAGACCAATGGCAAAGTGGGCAGTCCGATTTACACTCACTTCTTGTATTTTTCTAAAAACAGCTTTGGCCGCTTGGTCCGGACGGTCGGACTCGCTTGGTCTGGACGGTCGGACCATAAAAATCTGTTCAATCAAAGTTTGGTCTAAGACATTTATAAAAAAATAAAATAAAATAAATATGAATGTTCTAGTTAATAAACTAACAAAAAATTAATGACATGAATTCACCATTGATAAATTATCATGTCATTAATTTTTGTTAGTTTCATGCTTTGTATAATTATATTATTTAATTTTATAACTTATAGGATATATAAAAATGTCAACAACTCAGCACAATGGCTCTTTCCCTATACCAAATATTATATATATTTAGTTTTAATTTTAATAATTAAAAATTTTAAAATAATTATTACATCATAATTATGTCATGCTTATATAACGGTTCAATACGGTTTGAACCAATGGTTAAAATAACAGAAAATTACTTAATGTTCACATTGCATAGCGAATCTTTTAAACTTTTATATATTATGAAATTTAAAAAAAATCAAAACCAATCGTTAAACTTTTACTCATATACATTTTACTATCTTAAAAATTATGTTAATGAAAATAATATTAAACAATCTTGACGTAATTTTCCTAATTTTTCATAATATATGGAAAACGAAAAGGATACATAATGCACGTACATTAACTAATAACTCTATAGTAATTTGTTTAATATGTCTACGAGACTGCTCTATGTGGACGGATGTCATCGTTGAAAAGAAAAACACGGACCCTGCAACTGGTTGAGAATAATACGACGCGACAGAGAAGACTGACCGAAAGCAGCATCTCCTGGTTTTACTAGGTGGCAGTGCACCTCCTACGCGAGTAAATGTAACTTGCGCAAGAACGAAATGCTCTGCAAAAGGAATAAAATGGTCGCCGGCTCCATACGCAATTCTCGTGCCAAAAGCTTTCTGGCTTCCGCTCCATCTGCTGTCGGAAATGGAATACTGGCTTAACCAAAGACTCTTCAAGGAAAGGGAAAAGTGCCGGGTTGGAAACATATCTATTCCATCTCGACCTGAAGAAAGAATCTGCTTCCGCAGGAGCTCACGACAGGCAAAGGGTGAAGAAGCTGCTGATACGGAGAACCTTCTTCACATCCCAGAATGATGCCGACGCAGAGCCACCAAAATTTTTGAAGATTTCCCTGTCACAACGGACGTTGCAGTCGAGAATTGCGCTGACTGCTGCGGTGAATCAAACGAGAGAGGGGCGCCGAATGCTGGAACAGGCGGTGGAGGTGCTTCGGAATCGGATGGTGTGGATTCCAGCGAAGGAAGTCCTCCTGCTCCTCGCAGTGGCAGCAGCCGTGATGGAGGCTCAACTTCAGGTTAGTAGAATTTAGGCATTGAAGGACGATACAGAAGTAGTTGTTTAGGAGGTAGGAGAATTCCACGCATGCATTCTCTAATGCTACAAGGTCATCTCTCAGGAAGTGTTGTTGTGGATTAACAATGCTAATCAGCGAGGCATCGATGTAAAGATGACAGTGTTCAAAAAGGATTATGCTGAATCTACACGCTATATTTACTCAAGGCTGGTTCGGAGAAATTCGAAACACAACGGTCTCAAAGAAACATCTTTGGGCGAACGACTAATATTCCAGCAGAATATCTTTATCTTGGATTTGGTTGAACCATGTTGATCATCTCTCCATCATTTTGTGTATTATTATGGCTTCTATCGGCTGCTTTAACTTCATTCCTAATTTTCTAATCTTTTATCTGAATTTATTTGTCTCTGAAGTCCAACCAAAACTTAGAGAAGAAATGAAGAGCGACAAAGCTAAGACCTGAAATCACTAGTCAATTTGTAGGAAAACTCTTTAATTTGACACTTCAAACTTAAATTATTGCTTACAAAAGTACCTAAATCCGAAGTGTTAATAAAAATAGAGACATTTAGATTGATAAGCCTAAGAACAGAAACAGAAGCGGAATTTCTAGGAAAAACCTCAGTAACGTAACATTTCTACTTAAATTTTGGCTTCTAAAAGTTTCCAAATCCAAAGTCTAAACAAAAATAAAGAAAAAAATAAAGATTAATGAAACCTGAGAGCAGAAATTGTAAGTGGAATGTGTAAGAAAAACTCTCTAATTTGATATTTCTAACTTAAATTCCTACAAAAATTACCCAAATCCAAAATCCAAACAGAAATCGAGATGAATTCAATAAAGCCTAATAACAGAAATAAGAAGTGGAGTTTATCGAAAAAGCTTTGTAATGTCACAGTTCTATTTAAATTGTTGCTTCAAAGGTTTTCCTAAATCCAAAGTCCAAATAAAAATAGAGAAGAAATGGAGATCGATGAATCCTAAGAGCAGAGCAGAAATCATAACCGAAATTTGTAAAAGTAAAAAAAAAAAAAAGAATTAAAAAAACTTTAAAAAAAAACAAACAAAAAAAAAACTATGTAATTTTACCCCTTCTTACAAAATACCTAAATCTAAAGGCCAAACAAAAATGGAGAAGAAATGAAAATCGATGAAGCCTAATTGTAGAAGGAACAAATGGAACTTGTAGAAAAAACTCTGTAATTTCATAGTTCTACTTAAATTCATACTGCCAATATGAAGATGGTAAATGGACAAAGAGGAATATGCTGAATCTACAAGCTGTATTTCCTCAAGGATCGATTGGAGAAACTGTAAACACAGTGGTTCCAAATAAACATCTAGAGCCAACGACTAGCATTTCAACAGTAATGTCTATCTTGCATGTCATTGATCCATGTTGATTGTCTCTCCATCATCTTGTGGATTATTATGATTGCTGTTAGGCTGACTTGACTTAATACCTAATTCTCTAATCTTTTTATCTGGCAATTTATGTCTTGACTCTCAACATTTGCACTTCCAAGTAATGAAGTAATGCTTAATGAATGCTTATGGTGCCTTTTAACTGCTTTGTTTTCCGTATAAAAAACTACTGTTAAGCTATTGACTGATTAATTTTATGTTAAGCTAATGTTTGGTTACAAGCCATAGTTACATGCAAATGGTTTCTGCCCTGACTCATCGCTTGTGAGCAATTTGGTTATGTAATAATTTCTGCATTTTGTCAGTTCTGAATTCTGTTTATTCAGGAACTGTTGATAGGAGTCCAGAAAGAGTAAATAGGCTGCTTTCAGAGATAGCCTGTGGCAATAGTCGAGAGTTACCAGAAAGTCAGACTAACCTGGAAAGATCAATGTCTGAGAACCAGAGAGATACTAACATACATAGTAATGATGCAGCAAAAATGTTTGATGAGAAGATTTCTGAACGAAAAAAGGTTTAAACTGTTGGAAATATTTTCTGAATTTACTTCATATTATTTTGGCCTGTTAAGATATTCTTGTTTTTTTTTGTCTTTGAAGTCTGAATCACATTGTGTGTTGGTTGTTATCATGACTCATGACTAGCTAACTATATGCTGCAGATGAAAATATTGAAGAGAATAGCTACTGTGCATGATGATGGAACTGTTGAATTTGAACTCCCCAGCAGTCTTCAACCAACTACTGTTAGCTTGGTTATTGAAGATGTTTATACTGAACCTGTTGATGAAGAACCCGTAGATTTCAGTGATAGGCCACTGATGCAGGTAGTAATGCTTATTGTAGGAACCTGGGGAGATGTACAACCATTTATTGCCATTGGCAAATGCTTACAGGTTTCCAGCCTTTTCTTGTTGATTTTCCCTGTTTGTTGAGATGGTTGGTTGTTTTCCTGGATTATGAGTTCTCAAGGAATTGTACTTAATTTATTATGGACTTCTATCAATTGTCAGCTGCAATTTTGTTCACATGCAGGATTATGGACATTGTATCCGGTTAGCAACTCACTCAAATTTCAAAGAATTTGTGTTGACTTCTGGCTTGGAGTTTTACCCGTTGGGTGGGGACCCAAAAGTTCTTGCTGGGTGTACGTGATTTACCCTTTTAATATTCTCTGTTGTTAGGCTATCTATGGTTTAACTTGGCAGACAACAAAGTTGGCCCATGCCTTTAAACTATGCTGCCACAAATGCCTAAAGCCTCAAGTTTTCCATCTCCATATTCCTGAACCCCCAGAATATTCTTCTCTGACTCCCATCTCCTAAAACTCTAAAAATTCTCCATTTCTTTAGATTTCAATCAAAAAGTAGTTTTGTCTTTTTCTAATTGTAATGTACTTTTATATTCAAAAATATATGAGGGGTATTTTTGTGCTCTGTAGATGTAAATCTTCTGAGTTTGATAGATGCATTGAGGTAGAGTTTTCTGAGTGGTAAACATGGAGTTGTTCCTTGAATCAAAGTCCCACACAAGCCACTCGATTCACTTGGTATACTGAATCAGTTATCTTCCCTTGCCAACTGCAAATATTTTAGCACCAGTTGCATTACTTTGTTTCACTAGCTCAATTAGCAATATTGAATCTGTGATCATTTTGGAATTAGATGGAAATTTTCTTATGCTAGTTTCTTTATGCTTCCCTTTCTTTTTAAGGAGATTCAATTTCAGAAAACATGGTCAAATTTTTGACTTCCAGTTTGAGTATTTATGCTTATCATTGTTAATATTTTTATCATTATCCTCATCATAACATACCTCTGATTCTCAAAAATATCCTGGATTCTGTATTCTCATGTCTTTTCAGGATTGGCATTCCATTCATTTCTGTTGTTCGTATTTCAGTTGAACCAATATAACCCCCAACCAGTGCATTTTTTTGTCTTATCTTCTAGTATTCTAATGCTGATAAATCTCCTTATAATGAGTTTACAGATATGGTCAAGAATAAAGGTTTCTTGCCTTCAGGGCCTTCTGAAATAGCTATTAAGCGACAGCAAATAAGAGATATTGTATACTCTTTACTTCCAGCATGCGAAGATGCTGATGTTGATTCTGGTATCCATTTCAAAGCTGAAGCAATAATTGCCAATCCACCAGCATATGGTTAGCACGATTGCTCTCTCTCTCTCTCTCTCATGATGCTTTCAACTAGGAAATCTTGAGATTGTTATCATTGATTGCCAAGTCATCAGGACTATGAACATATCACTTGTTGAGTTTGTGTAAAACATTGTAGACATTTTAGAGTACACGTTTTCATTTTTCGTAATTGCTAATGTATGGTTCTCACATAATCTATGAGTAATGTTTTGTGCGTGGATTTAAACAACTGATGGGGTACAGCAGCCCATGGTTTAAGCCCAATTTGCAACTCAAGCCCAAGCTGAAGTCAGCCTACTTAATGGATTCAAAGAAACATTGAATCTGGTCATTTATCTATTTTAGGTAATTAGAGAAGTTAGGAATAATTAATGGAGTGAATCTGGTCATTTTAGCTAATTTTAGTACTCATTTAATATGTATTGATGTTTGTGTTATTTGGAACATTAATTTTGGTCTTTAACTTGGTCTTTTCTATTCTCGGAGGGTTGTTCCAAGTATTTAAACTATTCTCATTATATTTTCAGGAGCTTTTGGGATCATTCATCATTGATAGAATTCTCTATTAAGAATTCAGTTCAGATTTTCATTTTTTCCGAGCTAATAATCTTTGTCTTGTTGAATGATATCAACACCCCTTGTCTTCGTGAATGAAATCACTAACCCATCGACGTTTGTGCTTTGTCAGGTGGTATTAGAGCTTAGTCTTGAGATGGCTGGGCAAGGTAGTGATGATGGACAACATCTTACAAGGTTGGAGCAGAGTGTAGAAGGAATGGCTAGGAGTGTTAAGATGCTAACTGAACTTGTTAGAGGTTTGCAAATCAATGCTCCAGCCCCACAAGTCCAAAGGGCGGCCCCCATGGCTGCAAGGAGAAGGCCAAACCTGCATGAGGAAAATGTTGTTCTTCTACATATTGATCTAGAAGATGAAAATGAAGAGGAATTGGAAGCCGAATTCAAACCATTTGCAAGGAATGGAGTCCAGCAAGGTGATTCCTATATAATGAAGGCTGATCTACCCTCTTTCAATGGGGTGGTGGACATTGAGCAGTTTCTTGATTGGATATATAAGGTAGAACGTTTTTTTGATATGATGAGAGTTGAACCTAAACGCAAGGTGGATTTTGTAGTCTACAAATTATATGGAGGTGCTGGTGCTTGGTGGCAACGTCACCAAGATCTGCTGAGATCAAGAGGACGACCCCCTATTTGGAATTGGGCTCAGATGAAGGCACTCTTAAAGGGTTGGTTTTTACCAATTGACTATGAACAAGGCCTTTTTCAACAATTTCAGAACTGTCACCAAGGTACTCGTTCAATTTCTGCCTATACCGAAGAGTTCTTATGATTGCAAGCTAGATGCAATTTGAATGAAACTGAAGACTAACAAGTTGCGCGTTATGTAAATGGGTTGAATTATGGTGTTCAAGATCGTTTGGCCATGCAAAATATATGGTTGGTTGATCAAGCTTAGAATTTGACATTAAGGGCAGAAAGCATCATACAATCGAAGAGAACACTAAGAAGTCCTATGAACCAGCGGTTTGACCCCAATAACAAAGTTTCATCAAGTAGAATCGAAAGCATACCCGTAGATTCATGGGATAAAGGAGTAGAATTTAAGAAGTCAGAACCAAAAGAGAAGCAATAAGTAACACAGGGAATTCGATGTTTCAAATGCAATGGGATAGGGCACAGATCTAGTGATTGTTGTAGACGCAAATTTGCCAATGTCACCTAGCGTGAGCATGAGGAGAGCTATGACGAGCAAGAAACAGCTGATGAGGATTGTAACTATGAAGTGGCTGAGGAGGATGGTGAGGAAGTGGTATGCGTTGTAAGGAGGCTGTTTTACACTCCAACACAATTGGATGAGACACAATGCAGACGGATCTTTGAAGGTAAATGTTCTGTAGCTAACTGTTAGGGAACTCTAACACTAGATATTTATTATCTAGCTAGCACCAAGCCACATCAGATCTCTATTCTAACGAGATACCTCTTCCAACTACAATGCAGTTCTACAAAACTCTATAACCGTTCTCTAAAGGGAAATCCTAAAAGAACTAGGATGCGTATCTCTCAAGAATCCTCATCCCATCTGTGTAAGGATTACGTATATCTCAGCGTGCGTATATTTTTAATGCTCAACTATAAATATACCAGGTATGAGTTCTCTGAAGAATAAGCTCTCCCTATTCCTTATAATCTCTACTAAGGTCCCTTATTGACTTGAGCATCGGAGTGCATGTGCCGGGACCACCCCTAACGCCCTCTGACATTTTTTCTGTCTTGCAGGATCTTCACGCGGGATTCTCGAAGAGCAATTTGGGCGAGACCCAAACATTGGCGCCGTCTGTGGGAACGTTCATTGAAGCAAAGCTATGTCAAATGAACAACCTGCCAACATGAATGTTCCTCTAAACCCTTCAACAGGGGACAATCCTTCTCCTATTGTTGATTAACACCCTTCATGACTCAATTCATCCACTTCCAGAACTGATTTGCTTCTTGAGTAATTGCTGCAAGCTAACCACGTCATGATGCAATAGATGATGCAGCAGCAGAGGGAGCAAAGCCAATTCTACGCCAGGATGCTTTCAAATGGTACTCAAAGGAATCTCCAACTACAACCATTAGCTCTTAACCTCCCTAGCGATCTATACATTGTTTCTCATATTGAAGTCAGGAATCCTACGGACCCACAAGCCAATTTTGAGATTGGGAATGAGATTCATAGGCAAAACTTTCTCGCGGTTCCACAAGGGGGAGGACCCAACGCCATGCCTTTGTATGAGCCGATCTCAAACGGAGCCATCGACTTAGAAATCAGAGAAGGTGCCCCCGACATAGCCTAAGTTGGAAATCAAGTAGTTCTGCTTCTGGATGAAGAAAATATTAGGAGGACCGCAAATCAGCCAACCATATCCACCAATGTGGTCAGGGAGCCGGTCAAAAAGCAATCAAATGGTAGAGCCATCCAGGAACTAAGGGAAGAAGAAGCACAATCACAACTGCAAATGGAAGCCTAGAAAATCCTGGAGGAAAGAATCAAAGGATTAGAGAGGAGAATTCCTGAAGGATTCGCGGACTATGCGGGAATCATTGAGCAACTGCCCTTCGCGAAAGAAATCATGGAAGAATGTCTCCCAAAAGGGTTTAAGGTGCCATATGTGGATGCTTACAACGGTACAACGGATCTGGGGGATCACCTCTCCAGATTTGACGGTCAGATGAATCTAGTGTGAGCTTCTGACGCAATTAAATGTGGAGCATTCCAACCAACATTAAAAAGAGTCGAACTGTCCTGGTACCGTACTTTGGAGCCCAAATCCATAAGTACATTCAGAGATCTGTAAAGACGCTTCCTAACCAATTTCATCAGACAATGGAGGCAAAAATGAACTGTGGAGTCATTGATTGTAGTTCAACAAAAAGAGAGAGAAACCCTTAGAGAATATGTAGATCGGTTCAATTGGCTTACTCTCTATATCGACGGACTAGATCAAATCGTAACATTGGCAGCGTTACAGAAAGGGATCAAAAGCAAGCAAATCAAATACCATCTACGTCTGGAGCCACCTAAAAGCTACTCAGAACTCCTAAAAGCCCTAAATAGGCACATTGATGCGGAAGAATTTGTTGAAGCAAACTACAGCAGATCCCTGCAACGAGAAGGAAAATTATCCAAAAAAGTAAGAGGTTCCTCCATCAATGAGAAAAGGTATGAAAACTATACTCTCTAAACAGGTCTCACACATACATTTTCCAAGAAATAAAAAGTCAAGGCTACCTTCTTCAACCTCGCCCGCTAAAACCGGATCCCAGAAGGTAAGAATCATATAAATATTGCCTTTACCACAAAGATAAGGGACACGATACTGAAGACTACAGGTAACTTAGGAAAGAAATTGAAAATTTAATCAAAAGGAAGATTATAGCGATATGCAATCGATAATGGGCGAGGAAGGAAAGGTGCAAGCAATAGAAGGGAGGACACTAGTAGACAAAGAAACGATCCCCAAAGAACATAAAATAGATGCTACAACAGAAACCAATCTTCCAATAGCCGGGACCATTGACTAAGTCAAGTAGATTAACTTGCTTAAATATTTATGCTATAGTAAATTCATGATTACAAGTTTCATGTCCTTGAGTATTCGATTTATATTTTTTTGCAAAATGTTACATTTTAATCGATGAAGTATCCTTTATCATAAATGTCTCTACTCCTCTATTAAAGCAAAATTCAAGACAAAAACTCGAACATGCAATTGGAAGGGATTCCGAGGAACCAATAGTGAAGATTGAAACCCGAACCTGCAATAGGAAAGGATTCTGAAGAACCCAATGTGAAGACCGGAACCTGAACTTGTAATAAGAAGGGATTCCGGGGAACCAACAATGAAGACCGAAATCTAAACCTGCAATAGAAAGGGATTTCGAAGGACCAAACGTGAAGACCGGAACTTGAACCTGCAATAGGAAGGGATTCCGGGGAACCAACAGTGAAGATCGGAATCCGAACCTGTAATAGGAAGGGATTCCGGAGAACCAAACGTGAAGACTGAAACTTGAACCTACAATAGGAAGGGATTCCGGGGAACCAACATTCAAGACCGGAACTCGAACCTGCAATAAGAAGGGATTCCGGAAACCAACAGTGAAGATCGAAACCCGAACCTGCAATAGAAAAGGATTCCGGAACTAACCGTGAAGACTGGAACTCGAACCTGAAATAGGAAGGGATTCTGAGGAATCAACAAAATTGGAACCTGAAACTGCAATAGAAAGGGATTCCAGAACCGTGAAAAAGAAAAATCGAAACCTGAATCGATGATAGGAAGGGATTCTGGAACAACTGAAATATGCACCTATAATAGAAGGGATTTTGGAAGTGCTTCATTTAACTCTAAATTTAGAAAAAAATGAAGCAATCATTGTCACCAAGGGAAGCGGATCCATAAAAATTAACTCCCGCTTGGCTGTCGCTAAGGGAAACGGATATGTAAAAATCACCTCCCAACTTTGTTGTTGCTAAGACAAGCAGATCCGTAAAAATTAACTCTCGCTCGGCCGTCACTTAGTGAAGTAGATCCACAGAAACTATGTATGCGGATCTGCAAAGAGGGAACAGGATCGGCTCCACTTCACCAACATCGGAAGCGCATATTTTCCAAAAGTCAAACAGTTAGCTGAGCCGCAAACTCGGAAGCGGAAGCATAGTTGTAGTTACAACTCTACAGGAGCAGAACCATCCACCCTACGCTGCCAAAGGCAAAAAGGCGGAACCATGTTGAAAGCAAAGGCGAAACCATCCACCCTACACTAAAAAGGCAAAAAGGTAAAACTATCCACCTTACGCTGCCAAAAGGAAAAAATGTTCCATGGTTCCAATACCACACCAACCTCACTGAAATATTCCCTGACATTGACAGAGTATGAGTAACATGCATTAAAATATAAGAGGAGTATCAAATCTCAAGTCCAAGCAGAGTATACAAGTATGGCTATAGATGTGACACTTGTTTGACTTTTGGGGAAGAAAAATCCAACGAGTGCACACCTCTCTCCCCTTTGTCAATCTCATCAAAAGCACCTACTACTCCTGGAGCCACCTCATCCTCTATAATCACATTTTCTCCCTAATGCGGTACCATGTAGGAATGAAGGGGCCAAATCCGCATGATGCATTAACATTTTCCAAAGTGTGACATCAGGCGAATCCGCACAAGAAAAAACTTTAACTCTAGGAAACAATGTCAGGCTCCTCACAACTCTCCAACAAAGCCTAACCGCTTCCTCACCTCATTGAGTGGGCAGTTGCGTACTGACTATATGGCACCGTTATGGTCTATTCGCAACAGCAACATGTGACATGCAACGCATTGCATCATGATTAGGTGGTAGGCTAGATTCGTCGAAATTTTTTGCATGATGATTTGGTGCAAAGCGGAACTGTCTGTACCATCATTGATATATCTCTAAACCGAGGTGTGAGGAGGTATTTTGTAATACAGCTAGCTAAATGCGTGAGTCAACTTAGAGCTGAATCAGCTGGACAGCCATCGAACATGTGCCGTAGAGTAGAAACAAAACAATGAAAGACGTGGAAGACCAGACAAAAAACATTGGCATGATGGATCTACATAAGGCTTTGGCATTATGGATCCGCAGAAGGCATTGGCATGATGGATCCGAAGAAGCATCAAATGGATCACAGAAAGTATTTGCATAGCAAATCCACAGAAGCATTAAGAGAATTGCAAAAACGTCTTCCAAACAAAAGGTATCACATCTCTGTAAATTGAACCTAATAAAAGTAGGCACAGAAGATCGAGCGAAATGATATGACATGTTTCATCACGTCTTCTTAAGGGGGGACTGGTATTAGGGAACTCTAACTCTGGATATCTATTATCCAGCTGACACCAAGCCACGTTAGATCTCTATTCTAACGAGAAACCTCTTCCAACTACAACGCAGTAACATGAAACTCTGTAACCTTTCTCTTAAGGAAAATTCCTAAAAGAATTAGGATGCGTATCTCTCAAGAATCCTCATCCCATCTGTGTAAGGATTACGTATATCTCAGTGCGCATATATTTTTAATGTTCAACTATAAATATACCAGGTATGACCTTTATGAAGAACGAGCTCTCCCTATTCCTCATAATCTCTACTAAGGTCCCTTACTGGCTTGAACGTCGGAGTGCCTATGATGGGACCACCCCCTGTGCCCTCTGACGTTTTCTCTATCTTGTAGAGTCTTCATGCGGGATTCTTGGAGAGCAATTTGGGCGAGACCAAAACACTAACAAAGTTTGTAATCTTGTGATTGACAGTTGTAGTTGTCGGAATCTGGTTTCACATAGCCTTGTTCAGCATCTTAAGCTTAAAACATAGTTGCATCCAGCCCCGTATAGCATTGGTTGGATAAAGAAGGGGCCTAGCATGAAAATTACACAACAATGCTCTTTGCCATTGTCTTAGGGAAAGACTTACAAATCTGAAGTTTTTTGTGATGACGTGGAGATGGATGCATGCCATGTGCTACTAGGCAGACCGTGGCAGTTTGATGTTGATGCAACTTACAAAGGGAGGGACAACACCTATGCCTTCAATTGGAATTGCAAGCGGATAGTTGTGGTTCCAAACCAACGCAAGAACACTTTGCCAAAAGTGGAGGAGAAGGCATTGCTGTTCATGGTTCTTAGAGAGGTTGAGTTGTGGAGCAGAATTTGATGATGTAATATAGACAAAGCCGATTTGTCTAAAACGAATTGTAGAACTTTATTTGTAGACTAACCATAGATAAAGCAGATTCAAAAAATGTAGAAAATAATTTTGGGACGAAATAGAAGTGCAAAACATGAAAATTTAAGATGTGTTGAATGTGATGTTGTTATCCAAACTATGATTTCAGAAATCAATAATGTATTTTTAGCAATTGGGTCCCATAATGATCAACACTTGCAATTATTTGAGTTATCCTTGGAAGCAAATTCGTCTGCACAATTTGCTATAATTTTTTGAAGTTCGAAATGTGTAAGCTGTTGTAATTTTTAGAAGTCATCTTTGAAAATTAGTTATGCAACAATTCTGTCTATTTTGGAACTTTTATTTTTATGCATGGAAGCTATTTTTTTGATGTGGAAAGACAGAGTTATTTTAGAAGAGGATCTTTGTGCATAAAGGAATTGTAATTCATGGAGGAGTTTTACTAAAACCCTGCTGCTTGGGTCATTTAAAGACGTCCTCAACATGGTTTAAGGAGAGTTTTTTTAGGAGAACACAGTTCAGTGCAGGGAGAGAAGTTTTTAAGGGAGCAAGAGAAGGATTTTGAGTTCTACAATCATACATATTTCAGAGAGTTTTATTTCTATTTTCATTATGAACGAAATTTCTTTTTCTAGGGCAATGATGTAACCCTCCTTGATATTCATTATTAATAGAGATTGTTAGTTTATTAATTAAATATCATCTTGTTTCATTCGTTGTCTATAATAAAATCATCTAATTTATTTAATTGTCTGATCACCAATTATGTGAATTAGCTTGATTATCCTTGAGTATGGGGTTAATGTAGACGTCATATGCTAAACCATGTATTGTGCTTTTTTAAATGAATGAGTAGATGGTTAAGGTAGACACCATATGCTAAACTATTCTGTTTGGTTCATTAAAGTTCTTTTAATCATCATGAGTTTTCAATCTCAATTACACTACACATCATAGGTAATTAGAACAAGAGAAAATACTTGATTTAAAACCGGATACCTAACGGTAATATTTATACAGTAGATAGAACAAACCCAAGGTGCTGAATTGATACCAACATCTCAACAATAATGAATATCTTTGAGTGTTGAAGTTAGATCCCCAGACTCTTATTACTTAAAATCTCTTTTACACTACTCACTGTCATTATTTCTGTTATCTTGTATCACACTTTTAATTACTTAGTCTTTAATTTATCTTGTTGATTTAGGACAACTTGATTTTAGTAACTAGACATAATTGAATCAGTTTGATAGTTTTCTATAGGATCAACCCTTGCTTTGCACACTATACTACTATACACTCATGCACTTGCGAGAAATTATAATTTAACCATCAAGTTTTTGTTACTTAGAACCAATTTGTCTGTTACTTATAAGAGATAAATTGGACTTACTCAGACAAAGTCCCTAGAAAAATTATGTTTGAATCACTATGGCACATCCTAACGAGTAGAAGTAACTTATACCAGACAATGCTGGCTGAATTCTTTAGACAAGCTTTCTCATGGACAAATCATATTAACTCTAGACAAAGTATACAAGCTCATATGGAAAGAAATTCAAAGGAAAGTAGTCTTTGTTTTGACAAAGAGTGCACTCTCAGAGGCTGTGTCCCTTCAAGTTTAATGTGCACATCTTTCCAAAAGAATGAAAGAGTCAATCATGCAGAATGTCTTCATCCAGTGTTTGCCAAAATTGAAAATGCATCTTCTTCAAGGATGACACTGTAGGCTTTCTAGCTAGAACGAGTTTATCAAAAAGACAACTTTTCAATGGAAGAAAATTTAGAATGATCTTCAACATTCAATAAAAGCCATCTACCTTCAATGGGCATAAATTTCTCAAGCAATATAAAGGTAGTGTAGTGTTAACAAAGAAGGTTAAGAAAATATAGAGAAAGATAAAAAGAAGAAAAGAGCTCAAATAAGTAACTTTTTCTCAATTAAACAATGCTTCTTTCAATATATTCAATATCTGTTATGTTGATAGATGATGAGCTTCAAAAATCTATCATTATCATATTTCTGGAGTACTGATATCTTTTGTACTTTAATGTGTAATCATTTTTTATGTGTGCTTAGCTCTTTACAAATCAGCCTGGCAAAGAGGCAAAGTGATGTACAACTTTAGTGCTATTCATTAGCCATATGAGTTGGTGATGAGCTCAGGAAAACTATTATGTTTATACCCCATAGAGTAAGAATCCAGAAGAATGTTGGGAGCACCATGTTTATGATCCCTAAATTTGGTCAAGAAGAGTGTTGGAAAAACTTACTTATGCTCCCTAGAACTGGAATCTAGAAGAGTGATGGGAGCACTAGTTATGCTACCTAGAGCTGAAATCCAAAAGAGTGTTGGGAGCACCAATGTATTCCATTATGAATGATAGTGGAACTCAAGGCACAATGAGTGTGCTCTTGGAAAAGTGGATATAGGGAAGGGTTGCCCGAACTACTATAAAAATTATTGTGTGTATTGTTTGCTTGATTGCTTTACCTTGCATGTTACTATCTTATTATTACATCTCACACATCATTAAACACACATAAACATGTACCTAAAATGAGTACAACTAAGGAAAGCTGAATATGTGTGAGGAGCAAATACCATTATTGAATGAACAACTATGAAGATTACATATACATTACAATACTATTCCTGCTTGACACATTAATTTTTATTTGGCCATAATTTTAATATGCTTAATTTACCCCTCCCCTCTTGAGCTATCTAGTACATGGGACCAACAGTATGTATGACGAGTATGAAGCCCACAGGGGTGACTGAAGAGCAAATAAATCTGAGGGCCTTTTCATTCTCTTTGAAGGATTTGGCTAAGGATTGACTCTATTATCTACCCTTTGAGAGCATCACAACATGGAATGAGATGAAGAGGTTATTTTTGGAGAAATATTTCCCAACTTTAAGGGCAACCAACAATCAGAAGGAAATTTATGGTGTGAGACAGCATAGTGGATAATCCCTATTGGGAGCATTTCAAGAAATTATCTACATATTACCCCCATCATCAGATTAGAAAGCAACTACTCATCCAATATTTATATGAGGGCCTTCTACCCATAGATAGGAGCATGATTGATGCCGCTAGTGGAGGAGCTTTGGTGGATAAAACTCCTGAAGTTGTAAGGAACTTGATTATAAACATGGCAGCCAACTCACAGCAATTTGGCACTAGGCTTGACTCTTTATCCAAACATATTCATGAGGTAGGTGTTTCATCCCTTAAACAATAGATTGCAGGTCTAACTTTTCTTGTTCGTCAAATGGCTGTAGGTCATATGTAAATGGCGAAATCTTGTGGAATCTATTCGGTTGTAGGGCATCCAACTGATATGTGCCCAACTCTTCAAGAGGAGCCCATTGAGCAAGTGAATGAGATGGGTGATATTTTTAGACAACCATAAAGGAGATATGATCCTTATTCAAATACATATAATTTAGGATGGAGGGATCACCACAATTTTAGCTATGGGAACCCACAAGTAAATCAACCTACGATTCAAAACCACCTAAGTTTCCAGTAATATCAGTAGCCATACCCTCCTTGACAACTGTAATAACCCGCATTAGATTTAATGAAACAATTTTTGTCTTTTATGCTGATGTGGCAAGAGTAGAAATTTTGACTGTTGACCGGTTGACCGTAGAAATTAAGATTTAAAAGATTTAATTATTAATTAAACCTCAGCAACCCGTGTAGCTCGG